>JAOWBH010144450.1:0-12926 GCA_028566215.1 Silene coronaria | reverse complement strand
GTGTATAAGAGACAGATTAACTCTTTTGACAAGAAAAAAGCGGAGTTCGATGCCAAACTTAAAAAGCCGGAATTTGATTGGGTTGAATTTAGGCCTAGTTCTGAAGCCTATGAAACTCTGATGAAGTTTGAGCGTGAATTTGGGTATGACTGTCCAACTTCCTTATTGGATGCACATAATTTGAAAAACTTTGCTCTCTGTTATAAGACGAATTATGATTATGGGATAGTAGATAATCCTCCTAAACTAGGAGACGGACTTGTCAACATATCTCCCACTTCAGTTTTCGACCCTAAGAATCGAAACAATGTGCCTGACAGTGACAAATCCTGTGATTCGGATTTTGATAGAGCAGTAAGTTTGGGTATCATCAATGAATATGGACAGTTACTGGGTAAGTATAGCGAATTAGATAAATACATGGGGTTAAGTAGTTAAGCTTGGCTGAGGAAAATGTTGGGGATTCTGCAGAGCTCTTTGTTCTGCCGTCAGTATGTAGGTGTTGATTGTTGACAGTCAGATTTAGGGATACATTCCGAGTCTAGAGGTGTGCCCCTGAGCCTTGGCCCTTGGCTATCTAATGTTTTTAGTGGGCTTATTTTCGCTTGATATCTGGAGATATGAGCGGGCTATTGTACATTTGTACCTCGACGGCCTTTGACTATTGAAATCTCTACTTAGGAGTGGTTTTGGTGATTGTAATGACATAACAGAGTCTAAACGTCTCAAAGCTAAAAACACTGTACCTGAACTCTCCATGATTGTCACAATGTCACTATACCAAGTGTAGTTGTTTATGCTAAAGAAAAAAGTTTGTCTTACTGTCCTTATTATATAAGGGGTAGTTTTTGGATATGTTTTACCATTAAAACGAATATTGGTGTCTTAAGCAAGAGACTTGGCTAATTTACACTGAAATAATTGATTAAACATCTAATGAGTTTGTGTATAAGTAGATTTTTCAAAACAATTTAAACTATCGCAAAAGTAACAATCTCTCGGTATAAAAACTACCTCCGTCCTAATCATTTGATTGCCTTTGATTATAATATTTCTGACAAAGAATAAAAAGGGCAAATAAATGTATGAGACAGAAGGAGTACTTCGTATTACAGGGAAAACCGACCGCACGAACAACTTTAAGATGTAATATTTACTTAACTAAATTCAACTTATTTAGATCTCGTTAATATTAATCAGCTTAACTAAACTTAATTAAAATTAACGTAACTTAATCAAACATAATGGAACTTAATTAAATTTAGTAAGAGTAATGTTTGGCCTAATTTGTTAAGAATGACGAGCTTTCAAATTTAATTAAGCGTAACTAGCTAAATATTACTTAGTTTAAAATATTAAATTAAGTTAATTAAACTTAAATTAACTCAACTAAAATTAATTTTCTTTAAAAATGATCACTTTCATCACTATATATAAGAGCAGCAGCCTATGTCTGTATCGTCAGCAGCGACAGGGGAAGGAATCTGTTGATCATTCACTTACTGAGGTAATTATTTGGTTAATTACTTTGTTGTATCTCTTACTAATTCAGCTTTCTTCATCACATTTGCATATTATCTTTGATTATATCAAACAAGTCTCTCTTAAGACGGTAGTATCGGTCTAAGATGGAAACGGGTCAAATATGTTGCCACTTGTATATAAGACAAACCTTTTGTTAGCCCTTAGGCAGACCTTCTGTCTCATCTACTATACTTGACCCACTTAAAACGGATATTGTCGTATTAAACAAGAATTTGTGCATATCAAATTGTCAAGTTAAATTTCATTGAATCCTTTGATCAATTTGATGATTATGGTGGTTTGGATTAATTAATTTCCGATTCATATAGACTACTGTAGATGTATTGGTAGATTTATAGAGGATTATATCCAATGGCGGAGCCAGGCCGGGACTACTAGCAGGGACAGTCTCCCCTTGAACAAAAAAAAAAAAAAAAAAAATTGAAGTTCTTAGACGAAATTTATGATCTTTTTTCTACTTTACTTTATTACATTAGTACTTCGCCCCTGTTGAAGTTTTTCGCTTCCCTAACATCAAATCCTTGATTCCACTATTGATTAGTATATATCAGGAAAATGGGTTTTTAGAATTAACTAACCTGGCTTTATATGGACTACTGTACATGTACTGAGATTTATAGAGGATTATTTCAGGGAATTTGGTTGTTAGGTTTAATTATCTGGTGGTTGAATCAGAAGTGCAGAATGGTAAATTTAGAGGTTGAAACTCGTGAAGGTGTTTCGAGTGCTAAGAAGCGTTTTCCTGGTGTAACTAAAGTACGAAATAGGTGGAAGGCACGAGTCCGAAACCCAATGGTGAGGGTTGATGTTAATCTGGGTTATTATAAAAGCCCTGAAGAGGCGGCACTTGCTGTACAAAAGAAAAAAGACGAGATTGAGGAAATGTTAAAGGGCAAGGATAGGTCGAGCATGGGAATTTGCAGAGGTTATTTTAAGGGGAAGAAGCTTCCTTTTGGTGTTTCATGGGACAACAGAAGGTATCGCGCGCAAATTTGGGATCCAAAGTTGAAGAGAACCGTTTCATGTGGTTCTTATAAAACTTGTGAGGAGGCTGCTGATGCTGCGGACAGGAAACGGGAAGAGTTGCAGGAAATGTATGAGGGGAAACAGAGGGTTATTCCTGTCGATGAAGACGACGATGAAGTCTATCAGAAGCCTGAGAGTTTGGTTGCAAGTAAATCTTGTTGCTCGGAAGTACTGACTGGTGATGTAAAGGTACTGCCTGGGGTGAGGAGAATAAAATCCGGTAAAAAGCCTGATTCAAAGGATAGAATATCGTTAGGGACTTGCAGTACTCTTGAAGAGGCTACTAGTTATTTTGACAAGGAAAAAGAGGAGTTTGATGCCAAACTGAAAAGGCCGGCATTTGATTGCGTTGAATTTAGGCGTGGTTCTGAAGCCAATGAAACTCCGATGAAGTTTGAGCGTGAATTTGGGTATGACTGTCCAAGTTCAGTATTGGATGCACATAATTTGAAAAACATTGGTCTCTGTGATAAGCCGAGCTATGGTTGTGGGATAGTTGATATTCCTGCTAAATTAGGAGTCGGGCTTCATGACAGATCTCCTACTTCAGTTTTCGACCCTAAGAATCTAAAAAATGCGTCTGGCAGTGATAAAAACTGTGATTCTGACTTTGATAGAGCAGTGAGTTTGGGTATCATCAATGAATATGGACAGTTACTGGGCAAGTATAGCGAATTAGACACACACATGGGGATTTAGCTTGCCTGAGGAAAATGTCACGGATTCAACAGAAACCTTAGTCAGATCACCTTACAGGTTTTGATTGTAAGTTGTTAGCTCTAGGAATTCATCCTGAGCCTAGAAGGGTGCCATTGGTTATTCTTCATACCTAGTTCCGTTTCTCATCACCCCAAGGAGAATTTGGTGTCTTTCTGGTCAGTAATGGAAGCAATCGTCCCTTTGATACGTATTCTTTTCAAGGGGTTTATGTTTCAGTTGATATCTTAAGATATCAACCAAGTATATATATATTGAACGATCTGTATCTTTACTGCTAGTTTACTATCGAATTTGGCTAACGAGCGGTGGTTTTGGTGATTGTAATGACGTACAGAGTTTCAACATTCACTATTATCGTTGATTCGATCAAGCAAGCCAGGAATCTGGGTATCGTTATATTTCACATGCCTGTTTACAGTTCGTCTACTTCAAACACTGCGCCTGTCAGTGACAAAACTTTTGATTCGGAGTTTGATTGAGCAGTGAGTTCAGGTATCATCAGTGAATATCGACAGTTACTGCATAAGTGTAGTGTGAATTAGATAACCACATTTGGTCCAGCTTGGCTGCGGAAAATGTCGCGGATTCTGCAGAAGTGTAGTGAATTAGATAATAAATTTAAACAATCGTAAAGGTAACAATCCCTTATTATAAAAAAAAAAAGAAAAAGAAAAACACGGGGATAAACAACAACACGATTAACAACCGCAAGAGGCATCTGAACGGAGCAAGCATCGCAGTTGCGACCAAACAACAACGGCAAGAGGCATTTGAAGATTTGAATCGCGCAAGCGAAAAAGTAAACAACATAAAATTAACTTAAAATTAAATTAATTAAACTTAATTAAACTCTTTTTTTGAGGGGAAAACCGATGAATCGAAAATTACAGCAATGTTCATTTCATGCGGCAACTCATTTAATTAATCTTATTTAAATAAGTTAATCTTAGTCAAAATTAATTTAACTTAATTAAAATTAGTTTGACTTGACTTAACCAAACATAACGCAGCTCAATTAAATTTGGTTGCGCATAAATTAACAAAGCTTTTACAGTAATTTTTGCTTTTATAAATAAAAATGAACTTTATTGAACGTAATATATAGATTGACCTCAATCACCCCACCGGCCACCCTTTGTTTCTACGTTTTACCGTCACCGGCAACGGGGAAGGAATCTGATGATCACCCACTAAGGTAATTACTCTTTCCGTGATTCCGTCTCAGTCATTTATCTTTTACATTTAACATAATGAATATTTTAATTAAAGGTAAACAAATGATCGGAATGGAGAAAGTATTGTTGATATCACAATGCTTCATCACATTTTGCATATGATCTTTAATTATTTCATGGTTTTCTACTTCATGCATGCAAACATTCAATATCCGTTTTAAGATTAAAATGAGTCAAACATACTCTGATCACTCTTGCGTGCGTATATAGAACAAACCTTTTGTTAGTTTCTAGGCATCCTCTTGATCCGTTTTAAGTTTAAGATGGATATTGATGTCTTAAACACGAATTTGAGCATATCCGATTGTCAAGTTAAATTTTCTTGAACCCTTTGGTCAATTTGATGATGATGATGGGGGTTTGGATTAGTTATCCGGTTTCATATAGACTAGAGTTGTTGGTAAATTTATAGAGGATTATATCCAGTGGCGGTGCCAGGTTGCTAGGTGGGGGCCCCTAGCCGGAACGGTTCCTCGAAACTATAAAAGAAATTGAAGTTTTTAGTTGAAATTTCTGATCTTTTTCTACGTCACTCTATTACATTAGTACATCACATCTATTGAAGTTTTTCACCCCTAACGTCAAATCCTGGCTACGTCACAATCATTTGTTTATATTTGATTAAATATATAAAAAGTAAACAAATGAATAGGTGGAAGGGAGTATATCGGTAAAATCGGTTTTTTAGAATTAATTTTCTGGTTTAATCTAGACTACTGTACATGTACTGAGATTTCTAAAGGATTATTTCAGGTAAATTGGGTGGTTAGATTTAATTACTTGATGGTAGAATCATAAGTGCAAAATGGTAAATTTAGAGATTGAAACTCGTGATGGTGTTGCTGGTGCAAAGAAGCGTTTTTTAGGTGTTACTAAAGAAAAAACTAGGTGGGTGGCACGAGTCCGAAACCCAATGCTGAGAGTTGATGTTCGACTGGGTAGTTATAGAACACCTGAAGAGGCAGCACTTGCTGTACAAAAGAAAAAGGCCGAGTTTGAGGAAATGTTAAAGGGCGAGGATAGGTCGAGCATGGGAACTTGCAGGGGTTATTTTAAAGGGATGAAGCTTCCTAGTGGTGTTTTATGGGACAATGGAAGGTATCGTGTGCAAATATGGGACCCAAAGTTGAAGAAATCGGTTTCAGGTGGTTCTTATAAAACTTGTGAGGAGGCTGTTGATGCTGCAAACAGGAAAAGGGAAGAGTTTCGGGAAATGTATGGGGAAGTAAAGGTATCGCCTGGGGTGAGAAGAACAAAATCCGGTAAATGGTCTGTTAGAATCAAAAAGCCTGATTCAAAGGGTAGAATCTCGTTAGGGACTTACAATACTCTTGAAGAGGCTATCAGTTCTTTTAACAAGAAGAAAGCCGAGTTTGATGCCAAACTGAATAAGTCGGAATTTGATTGGGTTGAATTTACTGGTTCTAAAGCCAATGATACTCCGATGAAGTTTGAGCGTAAATTTTGTAATGATTATGCGATAGTTGATATTGCTGCTAAACCAGGAGACGGGCTTGTTGACATGTCTCCAACTTCAGTTTTCGGCCCTAAGAACTTAAAAAATGCGCCTGGCAGTGATAGATCCTATGATTCGGACTTTGATAGAGCCGTGAGTTTGGGCATCATCAATGAATATGGGCAGTTACTGGGTAAGTATAGTGAATTAGATACACACATGGGGTTAAGCTTGGCAGAGCAAAATGTTGCGGATTCTGCAGAGTTTTGTGTTGTCCGATCACCATGCAGCTGATGCAGGTGCTGATTGTAGACAGCGATATTAGGGATACATTCCGAGTCTAGAGGTGTGCCCATGGGCGCTTGGGCCTTTGCTATTTATTCTGTAAGATGTCTATTTTCAGTTGATATTTGTGATGGAGATATGAGCAGACAATTGTACCTCGACCGCCACTGACTTGGCTAACTGATGGTGGTTTTGGTGATTGTCAAGACTCAAAGCAAAAACAGCTTACCTGAACTCTCATTGATTTGTCATTAAACAAAGTTCATCTTTAGTAAGTTCATCTTTTTAGGGTATATCGTTGATTCGATCAAGCAAGCCCGACATGTTTGGTTGCCTAATAACGAACCCAATCAATTGGTTTTGCTAACAAACTTCACTTCCTGCAAGATAAACAAATTGTTTAAAAGCCCTCCTGTTTGTTAGAAAATCGGCTGCTTGAGTTAAAAATGAGTACAACACGCAATTAAAGAGTTGTTTTTGGTCACGATCAATAGTAAAATGATTACAATTTACACATAAATAAGAATAGTTTATAAATAATGGGAGACCGTTTCTTCTAAATTTTCGTGGAATCTTTAAGCATACTTAAAACCTAAAGTAGTTTAAGTTTTGCCCACGACCAAACCTCGCACTAAACCTGAGCACGTGTTGGACTCCTCTGGCACGACCCTGAACCGGCCTCGACCGTGAACAGGCCTGTCTGGCCTGAGGGAGCTGACTCATGCTTGGCCCTAACCTGGTCCATTATGCCTGTTTTTTTTTTTTTTTTAACGGGATTGGGCTGACCGGGCCCTTGAACCGAGGCTGAGCAGGCTTGTCTCATTGCGCTGGCTGGAGACTGGCCAAAGGTAACTGGACTCAAGACACCGGGCCAGCGCGTGCTGCTCGTAATATACTCCGTAGACGAGACAGACTGAAAGAGGACACTAAAAACCTCTTCCATAAACAAAACTTTGGAAGAATTTCGCAACATATTAGGGCTGTGCATACAATGATCATCATGGAAAGCTGCAATTTACAACCTTGTTCATTTTATACTTCCCAATAATTATAACAATAAATATAAAAATAATCGCAAGTCATCTGTTATTCCAACCAAATTCCAAATACCCAATACGCTGAGTTTCGCTCATTCTAAACCCATATCTCATCATAGCAAATTCCAATGCTGTTTGGCTTCCTCTGGTCGTTTTACAGTCGGAGAAAACTTTATGTCCAATATTGATAAACATTTCAACAACTCTCTTTACGACTTGTTGGAGCGAGTCAGTCTGCCGTAGGCAGGTTATCTCTGTAATTGTAACATTTCCGAATGATTATCACTAGCGCTTTGTTTTACCTAGTGCTGGTTTAATTTAAAGCAATATTACACAAGAATTTACGATATTGTACACTTACTCTGTATTGTTTTATGCAGGTTGTGATGATTGATGAAGATAGACGGCTCCAATAAAAGTTTGATGAGTTCGTTAACAAGGTAAATGATGAGACTCATGAGAGTGATCTAGGAAAGGAAGTGAACATCGTAATTAATGGTATGAATTCGGCTTAAAATTCTAAATTCAATTCATTTTTATTCGATTCAGTTCAGCTTGCTTAATCTACTTTTATGGTTTTTCCTAGTTTCAATGTTTAGAGTTAATGCCATACTTGGTCGAGAATTCCGATCTTTCGATTTGTAGCCGCCTCATGCTGAGTTTACAGCGTCTGTGTTATATACAAATTTTTAGACTTCTAGTTATGTTTTAGTTGTCGATAAAGATGTTTTACATCTGTAATGAGTTCACGAGTTTTAATGTTGCTGGAGTAGACGTAGACCGAATATAGTGGCTGAACCATAGGATCGGAAGAGTTGTGTTTCCTGCAAGTCATCGTGTTAAAACTCGCAATGCAGGTGTCTACAAATTTGAAAGAGGCCTTACTGAAACTGTACAAGTTGTTACCTAAACCCAATCAAGTGGTTTTGAAGAGCGATAAGGACGATGCAATGCTGGGTGGGATTGCATCAAAATATATCCGTTGCACTGGGGTATGACGGAGTTGCTATCGTAACTACCTAGATTCATCATTTGTAATCGCGTTTCAACTGTGTTGTTCTTGTCAGTCTTTGTTACTGCAGGTGCTGGTGGATGTAAACCTCACTGGTACATTAGCTGATAAACTGAAAAGAATTCACAACCGGGACGATTTCAAAGTACTATTGCAAGACTTGATGTCCTTGGAATGTTTAATGGTAATAATCGGACCGTTAATCTTGGCAAATGCTAATGCCACAGGGAGATATCGATATCGCTCCTGGCACAAGAGCTTCTTAGTACTTCCTGTGGCATTATGAGCTCCCTTGATTTTTTGATTCTTTATGAGTGACATTACCATTTATTTATCAATTTTGAAAATAAATTTATTTCGTGTGAAAAATTATGGGGTGGTTGCAGAGTGCGTCACCGATGGTCGAGTTGGATAAACGGTAATTGGAAGTTGTTATCGAACTCTAAATGCGTGTTGTTTATTCTTTAAAGTTGACATTGTTGAAATTTTAATTATCAGGTTGAATTATTTAAGTATTATTTTCAAAACACCATCATCTTGTGCATTTTAGCCTATGGCTTCGTAGTCGGTTCTGAGTCTTTCTAGCTGATGGTCTGGTAATCTGGTGGCATTCGATACTGGAACATTGTACCTTCGACCACATTTCGAGATGCTCTGTCGGCTTTGAAATCAAATCATAGGACACCCTAAACCCGTTTCGAGATGCCCTGTCTAATATTACCTTGTCATTTTACGAGATATGCTGTTCCGATTAGATTATAATGTGTGCACTCTGTAGTGACTGCAACTGATTGAATAATAATAGAGAAAAATGGAGAAAAAGAAAGGGCTAATCACAAGAAAAATAAAAATGGAGGAATTCTATTAAATTTCAATCAGTATCTAATTACACCATTTCATGGAGTTTATGGTACATAAGACACTAGAAAAAGAAAGGTGAACAAAACCACTTAAAACATCAAAAAATTGATACACTCATACACTACATAGATCTTGGTGTTTTGGCAATTTTCGAGTGCGTGGCGATTAATATCAAGTTTATGCAGAGTTAGCTTCAGTAGACGAAGCTGCGGCTGCAGCTGCAGCTCGTTTCTTTGCAAAGTACTCGTCAGCCCGGGCTTGGTTCTTAGCAACTGATGGTTTAACCCACTTCTTTCTCCCTGGTAGTACAGTCAGTGTACAACCGGCTGCCTCCAACTTCTCTTTTGCTGATCCTGAAAACGCTCGAGCTTTTATATGGACCTTTGCACTCAGTTCTCCTTCACCCAGTATCTGAAGGCACATAAAGGCAAATTCAGTAAAAGCTCCAAAAGATGATAGCATATTGGTAAAAAAAAATGTGGGCATAGGCATGGGCTATGGCATCTTGACCGATTTACAAAGGTTTTCTGACCAATTACAAAACTAATAGACAACTGTTAGTTTAAGCTAAGCCCAGTAAACTGACCTTTAGAGGCAACCTTCTTTCCCTTCCTGAGGGATTAATTATACCCTTGTCCTTCAATGACTCGAGAGAAACTTCTTCACCGTCCTTAAATCCAGCAACCTCTATGTCTCTTAAGTTCACAGGCACATACTTCGGCAGTCCCGCACTCATACCTGGATAATTTTTTATGTACACACGCAATCAAGATAATGCCCAAATAAAAATGACACTTGAGAATCTATGTTACTCCGACACTTCCCTTAGCTGTCGTATCGCGTGTCCGATACGTATCTTGTTGGATACGACACGACACTTAAGACACTTCAATTTAGGCCAGAAAACTGAAAACTTAGCAGAAAATAGTCGTAACAAATATTCCGACACCGTGTTTGTCCGATACTTGCAGACAAGTCACAGTAACATAGCAATATGGAAGACAAACAAAAACTATAGCAAGGAAACTCGGAAAGTGATCAAGTGTATCAGTCAAGCAACTGACAAAATGCATGATATCAAGTTTCACAAACTTAACATTGTTTTTCTGTCACTCAATATCCAAAGACCTCAAAAGGTCAGTTGAAATAAGAGTATTAAGGGTCTAAGGCCATTTTCATCACAGTACCTTTGCCTTTTTCTGAAATCGTGAAATAGTTTTATGTTTCCTCGTAAGGAATCACATTTTCTTTTCTACATAATAAAGCGCCTAAATGTCTTATGGCATAAGGCACCAGATAACAAAATTTGCTATCACACAAGTTTAGAGCTGTCAATGGGCCGTACCGTCCGAAAACCCGGCCCATCCGGCCCATATTTTGTACGGGCTTGGACGACTTTTTAAAAAAAAATGGTCCGTGGGCTAACCCGGCCCAGCCCAATTTAGTAAATGGGCCGGACACGGACAAGAGAAATGTAAGACGGGCTGGCCCGCCCGGCCCGCTAAAGTAATCTGAGTAATATGCGTGTCTTGAAATATTAAGTCCAACCGTTCATTCATTAAAAGTCAGTAAAAATTACTAATACCAATAGTTCAATACGCAATAGAAACATACAATAATACACATAACCTTACAATTATCAATGTTTCATTCATTAGTCACACCTCTGACTTCTCAATTCTGATCTAAAATTCTCAATAATTCAACTATCAATTCAATACTCCATATTCCTTTAAAATTCCAGAATCTCCCTGCCTTCTTCGTCTTGAATATGGACTCTATGTCTTCCTCCTCAAAGTGTATATATATATTGTGTTTGCCTTACTTTCTCTTTCACATTTTCTATTCATTAATCAATCAAAAAAATATCACAAACTTTGTCTCTTCATTAGTCGTAATTGTACACAAGCAGATCTAGTTAATTCAAGATTTTAAGGCTGCAAGACGCAAGCTAAGGTATAATTTATATAGTTCATATACTATATGTATGAGCCCGATAGCCCACGGGCTGCCTGAATTCTAGTAGTTGGGCGGGTAAGGGCAGTGAGTAGTGGCCCATAATTTTGGCCCACCCGCCCGCTATAGTCTTAAAGGGCAGGTTTCTCCCTTTCGACCCAGCCCATGTCCAGCCCAAGCCCGCATTTGGACAGCTCTAATTGATTTCACTCAACCTAATTTCCTTTCCTTATCAAAAAAAAAAAATATACACAACACTTATTTTAAAATAATAATTAGAAAAAGAATTATGTTTTCTATTTTCCCATGTCTCTCTTATAATCCAAATGTCGGGATTAATTATATGCACTTCATGCCACATTTCACCTATATACTTGTTAACACATTGTTTATACTCTGACTCGAAACCATGATAAGTACTTCGATTTTTGTAAGTGCAAAATTATTACAATATAAGTTGTTTGTTATTTTCGATTTTTGTAAGTGCAAAATTATTACAATATAAGTTGTTTGTTATTTTTAAAAACAATACATAAATTTTTCGAGTAATGTTAGATAAACAATGTAACATTACCATCAATCGAGAGGCCACGAATAAGGCAATCCCGACCAATGGAGGGGTTACATGCTCGGTTTTCCGAGTTTATGGTGCATACAAATTCAATCCAAAGCAATTTATATAAATAAAGAGTGAAGGTAAGAATATTCTTACAACAAACTAGTGATCCAAATAGATAAATCCGACTCAAGGTACTAAAGTCATAATACTAATACCAATACACAAAATGCTACAAAAGAGTGGCGACATCCTCAATACCGCTCCCAAGCACTCAGAACCCGCATACTATGCACATGCATACCTGTCAAGCCACTGCGCCCCACATGAGCGGAAATCATCATGTGGATCAACACAGTTTTCCAAAAACCGTTAGCTTTGCCAATTGAATGAAAACGATAAAACATGTGAATGACATGAAATGCAACAAGGGAAGAAGAATTTACCGTACCACCACACCTCCTCCAACCATACCGGCGACGACATCGCAACGCCGCCACCCACAACCCGGACCTCAGTCCGTAACAAGTATCGAGACGCATCCAAGTACGGGCCACTGCCCGACGTTACGGCGCACCGTAAGTCTCTCTGTACTCAAGCCATAGATGTTCACATCTCCATTAGGGTGGAAAGCCCTAATGGACGACTCAAGCGCAAGACAGACTCCCAACCGTCTTACGTCTCCTCAACGTCTCATATCAACAAACCCAACCTCTTCTAACCTTCACACAACCACCACAAAGTCACCAACCCAAGGTACGCCAAACATACCTTGGTACCAACAACGTATATCATGTAAAAATGCATAAACATAACCATCCACTCATAATTTCCATGACCTCCATGAATCATGTTGTATATAACCGTACATCATAATAATTATCATTTCCTCTTTTATATCATTTTTGTAACAACAAGATCTCATTTTTTTATTACATGAACCATGTACATCAATAATCATGTGAAGGGATGCTTCCTAACATATCACAATACAACTATCATGGACATACGCATGAGGAAATCAAACAATCAACAAAGCTAAGTAGGGAGAACCCTACCTCAAGCAAATCCTTTAACTAGCAAGCTTACTAGAAGGGCCCCTCAACAAAGTCTCCTCCTACATTATTTAAGAGACAAATATCACTAACATATTCTAATAATGTTGGGGATTGTGTCCTCTACAGTTAGTGTGATAACATATTTAAATCTCAAGGTTCACAGGGTATACTTTGTATTC
>JAOWBH010144439.1:0-12928 GCA_028566215.1 Silene coronaria | reverse complement strand
ATATGAAATAATTTTTCAAGATTAAATTCAAAACTCGGTCTAAGAAAAACACAAAAAATCATTAAAGAAATATTTTGGAAAAAGGTAAAATTCTAACCCTCCTATACTTTTGAATCAAGTCGTAAAATGAAAAAAATAGAAGACAAACTTCACATAATTCCAATCAATTTGCAGTCTCAAATCACGCTTTTATGATGGATATGAAATAGGAAACACTGCATGCAAAATTCAAATGATGGTGTAATACTCAATCATGTAAAAAATCATAAATAAACAAATTAAAAATGTTAAAACTCAAACAAAGGTAAAATAGTGTAATCCTACATTTTATACATTGAAAAATTTAAAAGTGAGAATGATAGGATGAACAGAAATGGAATATTTCATTGATAATTTTGTCATGGAAAGAAATCTTTTGAGAATATACTAAACATATATAGTTTTAGGGTTTAAGTCTTGAGAGGGAAAATTTTTAATATGAGGGCGACACATGTCCAATCTGATGTGGAGTGGTTGTTCTTTTATAGTTTTAACTAGTTTAGGATCCGTGCAAAATTACACGGACATATATAGATAATATACAGACAGATATAATGGGCATTAAAATTATAATATAATTTGAATAGATAAATGCAGAATAACAGTTATGATTATATATGACGATAATTCTCCTTACATTATCCACTTTCTAGCATATATACTTCATATGTCCCAAACATTTGTTTATTTATTATTATACATGCTGAATAAGAAAAGCTAAACAAATAATTGGAATGAAGGGAGTAATTCATAATTATTTATGAATTTGGTGAAAGAGTTTTCTTTTAAGTTTACTACATTGTGTGTAAGTATTATAATATAATGGTTAAAATGTCAAAATGTCAAAATGATGCATACTATTATTATATGACAAAATAATAAATACGAAATATATATAACTTTCTATGTAATTTGGTAACACGAAGACTTTGGTAAAACTATTTTTCAATGCTATTCCATGAGTAGGTCAAAGAAACATCAGTAACATTTTAACATATAGAGTACTTTATAAGTGAAAACATGATTAAATAGATCTCATATCAAATGGGTTATGCCAACAATATTACAATAATGTGTCAATGGCATAAATTTAGGTTAGATGAGTTTGCTTAAAATATATAGGGTGTTAAAAATGATGAGTTTGCCATGTGAAAAATGATACTAAACGGCATGTAGAGAAAAACTAAAAGGTTATGTATACTCCGTATCGAAATTTGAATTTGTCCTTTAATTATGTTGTAAGCATTATAACAGTTTTAAAAACCGCTATAATAAAAGGTCCATGATAGTTGATTAACGACTTTTGGGAATTGAGATTAAACTATATGAGTAAAACATATGTATGTGAGACCGCCTTACACCAATATTTGGAATTAAAGTATAGCACCACCCCCACGAATTAACCTTAGGTTAATTTAAATATGGTCTCTACGTCTACTTTTACTCTTAAAAGTACGTGGGAGGTATAATATTTAAATTCGAATTCGGAGAAAGATCGTCAAGCAATTACTATATAGTAAAACATAAATCGAGACCACATCATTTACACGGAGTAAACATTTAGAAAGTAAATTTACATTGAGTATTTTGAAAAAAAAAAAAACTTAGAAAGATGATGAAGGTCATCGAAGGCAATGTTCAAGAAGTTGTGTATAACATACGGAGTAGAATAGATTACTCCTAATTCTTTGGAAAAAGAAAAAAAACTTCTTCACATCTTGATCTCATAGCAGTAACAGTAATTAGAAAAGCAAAATGAATAAGTCCTCATATGTCAAAATAGAAAATTCTTCACATAAAATAAAATCAACGTGAAGCCGGTCTCCCGGATTTGCCGACTGATGCTGATACTCAATTTGTTTGAAATCAAAAACCAAATTGTGAAACAGATAAGCCAAATACCCTTAAATCAGGATATGTCTAAAAATACAGTAATCAATTAGAAGCATAATTGAGGGTATGTGGTTTATTTGTTGAATTGATTAATGACCAATTAGGTTACACGCAATAACTCATGTGAGTATGTGAAAAGGAACGAAGGGGCAGAGAAGGTTTTGGGAAAAAAATTTATGTATTGCCTTCCTCAAAGTTTTACTTATATACAATGTTAAATGACTTAAATCAACGTAAATATGTGCATAACAATAACTTGCTAATAATACATACATAATAATTATTCTATGCCTAATTAGTATGGAGTATAATACAAAAGATAACTTTTAGAACCCGAAAATAGAAGATATACTTCGTTGATCATGTTGCCTTTTATTGGTAGAGGCAAATATGGAGTATATTATAGAGATATATGGGTTTGGCTCAATATTCCGTGAATTATTAGGTCAGTCATTTAGGCGGGAAATCAGTAAACCATGTGTTGACACGTGTCCAGTGGTTCTTGTTTTATAGTTTTATATAGATTGGTAAACATAAGATTTGATTGTGAATTACGGTTTTATCCCTATAATATTGGCGCAAAAACACAAAACCAACTTTTTATTTTTTATTTTTTTCTATTATTTTATTAGGGTGTTACCGAAACTGGGTTTACACTCGGTGTCGCCCTAACACTTCCCACAAACTAACAAACTCGGCGACACCGGGTGTTACTTTCCTTTAGTAATTCTCATCTCGCCTCTCTAATCTATTAATCTATATCGTCTTTTTTCATTTTCATCTCGCCATTCTCCAGCTCATCAGTCATCATTATTCATCACTTCATGAGTTAATTTCTTTCTCTTATTTTATAATCCTTATTTGGTGTATTTTCAATTGATCTTATAATTACTTTTCCCAAAAAAATTAGTTGATTTCATCTACTTATTAATATGATGTATTTTTTTAAATTAGTGCTATCATAATTTAAGTTCATATTTGGTGGATTTGGCAACAGTGTGTATGATGACATTCTTGTATTTGTGGTTTTCAATTTCTGAGGAGCAACGGCTTCTTCCTGGGGAGGAGGTTGACATGCCTACAAGTAGTTCATTTTGAATGGAAAAACCGATAAGAAATATGTGGACCGTGTTTTAAGAATGTGTTTTGAAACCTGTGTAGGTCTTCTTTTACATTGATCCTGAATTCGAGATAGACCCTAGGATGGACGGCATCAACAATATAACCCTCTCGTATACATTCTTCAAGGTTTCTGAGGAACCAAATGAAGCTGATGCCTCTAAACAAAGTTGATTTCTAGTTCGAGTGCCTTCTATTATAACATTCAAATTTGATAGACTAATGTAATGACTGCCTCATCCCATCCTCATCGTATAG
The DNA here is from genome assembly GCA_028566215.1 of Silene coronaria. Lineage (NCBI taxonomy): Eukaryota > Viridiplantae > Streptophyta > Magnoliopsida > Caryophyllales > Caryophyllaceae > Silene > Silene coronaria. The sequence goes on along the minus strand of JAOWBH010144439.1, from coordinate 9,619 downwards.
TGAAGTCTTGCTTGAAATCGCCAGCTTGTCTAGATTAGAGACGTTTATGACTGTCTTACCCATGAGGCTTTTCATCTGGGCCCCAAGTCCTGAAATGATCACCTACACTCGAGTTTATGAACGCAGCAGTTGTGACAGTAAGATTGGAAGAACGCCTACGCCATTTGCAAGAGTGTGTTTCATGTTTAATTTCATACTACAGTTCAAACTTTTAGTGTTGTGGGAACCTCGTCGACATAAGAGAAACCAATTGCATAGCTTGCAGAAGATCCCCTAAAATTTTGAGATTTCAACATCGGTTATCATGATTTTAGACAGGAATAAATGATGAGACATATGAGGTTTGGAATTACTCTTTGTTCAGAATTACGAGTTCATAATTGACCTATGTACACATCAAAATTTATTCTTACGAGTTCATAATTGACGTGTCTCATGTCCAAATTTCAGACAGACAAACAAACAAAGCAGTGATTTCTCGGAGACAAGAACACGACTGATCCAAACTCCATTAGTCCATTACCAGGGTCTTTTTTCTTACTGAGTAGAGTCGCCGCCCATAAAAGGATAATTTTGTTTTTAGAACAAACCAAAAATATTGCTGTAGCGAAAACCTGGAATCCGTTTTCATTGTTGAAACTGATTTACCAATGTGCTACTACAGCTTTTGATGAATGAAAAGGAAACAAAAATATAAGTCTGTTTAGATTGGGCCAAGCCCCAGAAAACCGCACCCCAGATTGGACAATCAATATGTGAAATTAAATTATTATTTTTCCTCGAAAAAAAAAGGAATTGATAAAAGTTAGATATTTTTATTATACTCGTAAAGACGAATAAAACAAGATCCACTTGAATATATTTTCACTTATGCATTAAGAGAAAATTACAATTGTATGTTTATTTGTGAATAGTGTGCAAAAACTAATATGGTAGAATAGAGTTGAATGGAGGAAGTACATATTTGAATTGAAATTAAATTGTTATGAAACAACTACGTTTACGAATCCCAAATATTAATCTATAAACAAAATTGTACGAACCATGATTTTGAGACGATTTGACGCGTAAGTCATAACCATCTGATTTTAAATAATTTAAACCATACTCAACCTCAATAAAAATACATACGGAGTATTACTTATAAAATTATTCGAACTAACCAGTTTATCCTATGTCTTCAAAATTTTAAATAGACAAAATAGTGATTTATGTACATCGATACATAAACTAATTGATAAGAGGTTGATCTAGTTTACGCCTATCAAATTCGAGTTCCAGGAAAGTATTGAAGGCAATTTTGTCAACAGTCATTCCCCTTATACTAAAAGAATAAGGATTATGAAATGTTTTCCCTCCAAAAGCGTTTCCTTAATTAAGGAAACAAATAAAATTGATTTTCTTCCATTAAACCATTATCTTTTTATCATATTTTCTTTTCATCATTATAATTTTGTTATTAAACTCTAAAATATAACTATTGATTGAAATAAAATAAATTTGAGATATTATATACTGCTAAATTTTTAATTTGAAGCTATTATTAATGATTGGGCGCATAACTACCTGTAGAAAATAAAACTATAAGCTCCTATTATTAGCTTATATGATGAATTTTTTATTTTTTTGAGAAAATTTATAAATAGACATTATTAGTTTCGAGTAAAAGTTTTTTTTATTTATTAAAATACACTTTTTCTTTTTTTTCCCCTCTGATCAGAATACTTTGCCGTGAAATATGAAAATTAATAACATGTTGATTTAACCTATAACTAAAAAAACTAAAAATAACAACCCTATATATACCGCGCGGCATTGCGCGGGATCTAGACTAGTAAGTCATAAAGTAATCCAACTCGAGCCCTGTTCTTTTTTGGTTAATTTTAGCTCATTTTAATTCGGCTCAGCGCTATTCAGTTCAACTCATCTCCTCACAAATTAACTCTTATTTCAGCTCCATTCAATTCAGCTCAACGTCTTTCAATTGAAAAAAATAGGGCATAAAGTAACCTAATTAATGCCATCCTTAATACTTACATGGCAAACGGGTGAATCAGGTCGTGTTCGGGTCGGACATATTCTCAGGCAAGTTCGGGTCGGGTTGGGTTGTTTCGGTACGTTGGTTGGGATGTTGGGTAAAGCGGGCGGGTTATTTCAGGTTCGAGTCATTTTCGAGTCGAAGATTAAGAGAGAAAAAAGTACGTTTACTATTATTATTTATTTTTAGTTTAATTTTAATGTAAATAAGATTCGATGTGTTTTTAAATTTGTCATTTCAAGTTTTTTTGGTTCAATTAAAATTTTTGTGGATTATTTTCGGATTGGGTTCTTTCTGTTCGGGTCAGTTTTGGGTCAACAAAGATCGGGTTAATAAAGATCGGGTTATGTTCGAGTCGGTCGGGCCAATTCGGGTCAATTGGAATCTCGGGTCAGCCTTATGGAGTCGGGTTTTCACCCATCAAATTCCTTCATCTTGATCTCCTGCGCAACACACGAAGAAACAAGGAAAGATAACAACAATGGCGTCAATGAGCACAGAAGACATTCTCAGAGACAAGAACATAACTGATCCAAACTCCATTACTACACTTGCTCTAACCCAATAACCGATAAACCTCTTCTAATATCTTTTTCTTATGCGCTTTCATTAACCTTGAAAGACTTGATCTTTCCTTCAATATGTTATAGAATGCAGGAAATAGTCCTATTAACAAAGGATATCTCGAGTTTTCTATACAACTGATCAATTAGAGAGAATTGAGGAAAATTGAGATTGTATTAGAATTGTGTAAAAATGATGAATGAATTACAATAACAAGAAATTAGCTATTTATATTCACTAATTTCTAACTAATTCTAGCTCATAACTAGCTAACTGCCAGCTGTCGCCTAACAACTTTTGGCGCCAAAAACCCGATTATGTTGAATCTGTTACAAACTGTAACATATCTTCCTCCTTTAAAAGAGACTTGTCCTCAAGTCTCAAGTTTCATCAAGATTGAATTCTGGATATTGTTGCTCAAAATTGTCTGCATACTCCCAAATAGCATCATGAATAGGGAATCCCAGCCAATGGACTAAGTACTGTACAACAGCCTGATTTTGCCTTTTCACTACCCTCCTCTCCAGTATTGCTGCAGGTTGTAGATCTTGATCTGTTGATAACCCTCTCATCCATTTTGGAATATGAATTGCATTAGGCAAGACACCTCTGAATTTTTTGATTTGGGACACATGAAAGACTTTGTGAATTTTAACAGTTTCAGGCAAATCCAATTTATATGCAACCTTGCCCACAGTATCCTTGACTTGAAAGGGTCCATAATATTTGGGTGAGAGCTTCTCATTCCCCCTTTGTTGAACTGAACTCTGCCTGTAAGGTTGCAGTTTCAACCATACCCAGTCCCCTATTTGAAACACCCTTTCTGACCTCCCTTTATCTGCCTGCACCTTCATCCTCTGCTGGGCTTTGGCTAGCTGTTGTTTGAGTGCAGTTATCATAGCCTCCCTCCGTTGCATAGTCCTATCCACAGCCTCCACTGATGATTCTCCAGGCAAATAAGGTAGATGGATTGGTGGTGGTTGATTGTACACTGCCTCATAGGGAGTTAAATGAGTAGCAGAATGATAAGTGGTATTGTACCACCATTCAGCCAAAGGTAACCACATAAGCCAATCTTTGGGTCTTTTTCCACACATACACCTTAAGTAAGACTCAATGCACCTATTAACTACCTCTGTCTGACCATCAGTTTGAGGGTGGTAGGCAGAAGATAGCATCAACTCAGAGCCTTGAATCTGAAAAAGAGCCTGCCAGAATTGACTGGTAAAGATAACATCCCTATCACTGACTATACTCCTTGGCCATCCATGAAGTTTAAAAACATTATCCAGGTAGGCTTGGGCAACTTCTAGTGCTGTAAAAGGATGAGTTAGAGCCATAAAATGAGCATACTTGCTCATCCTATCAACTACAACAAAGATGACTTCCCTACCTTGGGATTTAGGTAATCCTGTAATAAAATCCATTAAAATGTCCAACCAAACCTCAGAAGGGATTGATAAAGGTTGAAGTAACCCTGGATAGGCTGCATGATCATACTTATTGGCCTGGCAGGTTGTGCAATTCCTGACAAAGTGGCTAATATCCTTAGTCATGCCCCTCCAAATAAACAAGGATTTGACCCTTCTAGTAGTGGCATCTCTGTCTGAATGGCCACTTTGTGGTTCACCATGAAGCCACTTAAGTATTTTCTCCCTGACTGATGCATCAGGACCCACCACAATCTTCCCTTTCTTCTTAATGAGGCCATCAACTAGCTGGTAAGCTGGAATAGCAGCAGGATCTGCTAAGAGTTGAGTTTTAATCTGATGTAAAAAGGGGTCTGACTCATAACTTCCTTGAATTAATTCAGAGAGATCAGTCTGAGCTCCAGATAAGGCTAGACACATCAATTCACTTCCAGTTAACCTAGACAATGCATCAGCAGCTAGGTTTTCTTTGCCAACTCTATATTGAATCTCATAATCAAATCCCATCAGTTTAGATAACCAGAATTGTTGAAAGGGGGTTGAAATCTTTTGTTGTAAGAGCCATTTTAAGCTTTTCTAATCAGTTTTAATCATAAACTTCTGACTAGTAAGGTATTGTTCCCATTTTTGCACAGCAAAAACAATTGCCAATAGCTCCTTTTCATATACAGACAACTTCTGCCATTTAGGACTGAGAGTTTTGCTTATGAAGGCTAAGGGATGCCCTGCTTGCATAAGTACAGCTCCAATTCCCCCATTAGATACATCAGTTTCAACTTCAAATGTTATGTTGAAATCTGGAAGAGTTAGGACAGGAGCACTTGTTAATGCAGACTTGAGAGTCTGAAAGGCTTCCCCAGCATTAGAATTCCATTTAAATTCCCCTTTCCTCAACAATTGTGTCAATGGATAGCTAATACTTGCATAACCCTTGACAAATTTTCTGTAGTATCCTGCTAATCCCAGAAAACTTCTTAATTCTTTGACATTCTGAGGCTCAGGCCAATTTGCCACAGCTACTATCGTGGCTGGGTCAGTTTCCACTCCCTTTCCACTTATGAAGTGACCCAAATATTCAACTTTAGGAATAGCAAATGCACATTTACTACTCTTGACATATAATTGGTGTTGTCTCATTAAATCAAACACTGCTTCCAAATGAGACCAATGGTCTGTCAAAGAAGGGCTATAGATGAGTATGTCATCAAAGAAGACTAGGACACACTTCCTTAAAAGTGGTTTAAAAATAGAATTCATCCAATTCTGAAAAGATGCAGGTGCATTTGTCAAACCAAAGGGCATAACAAGAAATTCATAATGCCCCATATGAGTTTTGAAAGCTGTTTTAAACACATCACCTTCATAAACCCGTAATTGATGGTATCATGCTCTTAAATCCAGCTTAGTGAACACTTGAGATCCAGCCAATTCATCAATAAGTTCATCCACAACAGGAATATGGAACTTATCCTTTACTGTCCTCTTGTTTAATTCCCTATAGTCCACACATAATCTCCATGAACCATCTTTTTTCCCTACTAACACTACTGGAGAAGCAAAAGGACTACAGCTGGCCTGAATGATACCTTGGTCCAACATTTCCTGAACCAACTTGTCAATAATATCCCTCTGCTTCAATGGATACCTATAGGGCCTGATATTAACTGGTTGAGCCTCTGACATTAAGGGAATTCGATGGTCATAGACTAACAGGATATTGCCTTTGAGGCGGTAAGACAACAGGTTCTTCAAAAAGGTCTGAATATTGCCTCAACAGCTGCTGCAATTCTATAGGATGGTCACTGATGTTCTTAATTTCATTAGAATAATAGAGAATATTAGGTGACCCACCCCTGGTGTTGTTAATCTGCAGGAAACACAATTGGGCAGCAGTGTTCAACATCTTTCAAGATGGCCCTCCTGTAAGTGTTTTGATTTTCTGAGGGGCTAAGCCTCTCAACACATGCTTCCTTTTGTTATAAGAGAACTCCATCTTCAACTGTTTAAAGTCCCAGCTTATAGTCCCTAATGTACTCAACCATTGGATGCCTAGCACCATGTCACACCCCTTAATGGTATAATGAATACATCAGTGTCAAAGTGGGTGTTCTGCAACTGCCAACAGAATTTTCTACTCATGAGTTAACAGGGAAGCTGACTCCCATCTGCCACTGTGACCGCTTGAGGTTCAATAGTCTCCAATTTACAGCCCAGTTTTACAGCCATCTCCTGATCCAAGAAGTTATGTGTGCTTCCTGAATCTATCAAAATGTGGATAGGTTTCTTACCCACATAAACTGTTACCCTCATTGTTTGAAATCCAGTACTACCAGATAGAGCATTGACTGATATACAAGGGTCTGAACCAACCACATCATACCCTGCAACAGGCTCCTCAACTTCCTCCTCTTCTTGACTGATATCCAAGAGTTCCTCATCCTCACCTCCCATAATTTCTACTGCAAACAACTGAGTACATACCCTTAAATTTGCAATTATGCTCCCTAGAAAAGGGTTCATTACTTTCTTCTGTTTTTCTGCCCTCTCTGCTGCACTAATGAATCTTGTGGGTCTAGGGTTAGTTGTGGAAGCAAAAGGCTGTGAATTTATAGGATTTGGAGTAGGTAAAATGCCTTTAGAAGGGAACTTAGATTGAAATCTTGGTGGTCCTGAATTAACAGATGAATTTTGGGGGTAATTTTTAACATGAGTCCTAGTAACAGACAATGATTTCTCCTGCAATCTAGCATATTCAACAGCAGATGCAAGGGTCTGGGGTTTAAATGCTCGGACTAATGGTTTAACAGAAGGTTTTAACCCTCCAATGAAACTGTCAAGAAAGTACTGATCTGGTAATAAGGGATTACGCTGCAACATTAACCCTCTCATATTTTCAAAAGAATCCAAATAATCATCAATTGAAGTAATTTGATGTAATTTGTTAAATTCCTCAACTACATTTCCTGCAATTTCCTCCTTAAATCGAGCACATAAATCCACAATAAAATCATCCCATTGAACATGTGGTCGAACAACAAGATAACTATTATTGAACCACATTTCAGCTCTTCCTATCATGTACATACTGGCTAAATCAACTCGTTGATTATCAGGGATTTTGCACAAGGTAAAGTATTTTAGGCATTTCTTCATCCAAAGTCTAGGATTTGTACCATCAAAAGAGGGAAATTCAATTTTAGGTGTAAACTTTAGTGAATTTCTCATACCTTGCTGCCCATCAACATCATGATTAATCTGATTAGTCTGATCATCTTGACCCTTATTTTTCTCCTGTTCCTTAAGCATCTTCATAATTTCTCCCAAAACAGACGATTGCTGCTCCAAAGTTGCAATTCTACCTTCCATTGCCTTTTTACGAGTTGCAGTTGCCAGTTTTTAGAAAGAATGTGAAGGTTTTATGGTTTTCAACCAGGGGCGGACCCAAGGGCGGGAGGGCAGGTGCACCCCATGAAGTTTTCGGAATAAATTTTTATAAGAATCTATGATAGACACTAAGTTACCATGTCATAGTTGGTAGGAGTGTATAGTTCTGTCTATGGAGTAATGAGTTCGATTCCTGATAGGTACATATGTTTATTAATTTTTTTTGGGCCGCAGCCCAAGTAAATTTGTTGGCTATTTCAAATAGTTCGATATAAGGTTCGAACCACTAACCTTCAAATGGCTTATCAAATTCTAAACCATTGAACCACTTGCATATGCTGCTTAATTAAGTACTAAAGTGTATTATATTCTATAAAAGATATTATTTTTACATATATTTAGAACGTAAAGTATTTCAAATATTTATGAAAAAATTGTTCGATATAAGGTTCGAACCACTAACCTTCAAATGGCTTACCAAATTCTAAACCATTGAACCACTTGCATTTGCTATTAAATAAGTACTAATGTGTATTATATTTTCTATAAAAGAGATATTATTTTTACCTATATTTAGAATGTAAAGTATTTTAGAGAAAACATTATTTTTTTTAAAAAGATATCTATAGGAGTATAGGACCAATTTTTTTTCGATTCTTTTACTTATATAATAACTAGTTTAGGAAAAAAAACTTCAAAATATAAAAATGTTGTCTTAGATGCGCTTAGATAACCCATCAAAAAATTTTTGGTGCCCCCCCGACACTAAATTTCTGGGTCCGACACTGTTTTCAACAATGGCGGAAGCAAATGACAAAGGATCAAGGCTGATACTAATGTTATAGAATGCAGGAAATAGTCCTATTAACAAAGGATATCTCGAGTTTTCTATACAACTGATCAATTAGAGAGAATTGAGGAAAATTGAGATTGTATTAGAATTGTGTAAAAATGATGAATGAATTACAATAACAAGAAATTAGCTATTTATATTCACTAATTTCTAACTAATTCTAGCTCATAACTAGCTAAGTGCCAGCTGTCGCCTAACAACTTTTGGCGCCAAAAACCTAAGTTAACTTTTACTAACACGTTAATGAGCCATTTTGCGTTTTTCAAGTTTTGATTCTGATCCATTGAACATTGTAGAATACACATTTGACTGGTATTTAACTCTTGTTCTTGTTCTTGGAGTGATGTACCATTTGCCATGGAAATTAAAATTTCAAATTGTTCTTGAACATTGTAGAATACACCTTTGACTGCCTGCCATATAAAAACTTGTTTTAGTTGTTAGTCTTTGGGTTTGAAGTATAATACTGTAGAAATTAGAATAAAAAATGTTCTATCAATTGTACTATATGTTTCTTATATTATCATTCTGATGGTTTTCTTGCAGGTTCAGATTCTATAACTTCAGTGAAGTCTGTAAGAAAGTGCATAAGAATTGTTAGTCCTTGCAAGTATAATTTATCTTTTCTATAACTTCAGTGAAATCTGCCAAATGCCAACCATCTTTCGCGTTGCAGATGTTCACTCTAGTTTTGTGACCAATTCTTGTAATGCTCAATGCAACAAAGTTTTACTAGAGATTTCTCGACCTACATGCAAATACCAGCAACAATTTATAAGTCTAAGTTCACCATGCTATTCTGTTTCACTCACAAAACCCTTGATTTGTGGATTTACAGTTGAATACATTAGCCAGATGGAAATCGTATTTATGTTTTGACACTCACTACTACATTTAGTAAGCAACACCCCTAGGTTCCTTATGAGTCGTGATTTTACCAGTCAAGTTAAGTTCACTTTTACTAACACGTTAATGAGCCATCTTGCGTTTTTCAAGTTTTGATTCTGATCCATTGAATATTGTAGAATACACCTTTGACTGGTATTTAACTCTTGTTCTTGTTCTTGTTCTTGGAGTGATGTACCATTTGCCATGGAAATTAAAATTTCAAATTGTGAACATGAATTAGTATTCGAAAAGCTATTCTCATTAAAATTATAGTATTAGCTATCATCATGCTAATTAAAAATTTTAAAAATTACATATTCTTAAAACGAGCTTAATTTGATATACAATCATACAAAAAGTAGTCCGACTAGTAGTCTAATTCGTAACAGTAAGTCTTGCTTGCGACGGGTCGCGGGTTGCGACGGGTAGTTTGTGAGAGGAAATGGGTAGAAGGGACAAAGG
>JAOWBH010144428.1:0-21770 GCA_028566215.1 Silene coronaria | reverse complement strand
TCCCAATTGATTTAATTACTGATATATTATCAAGATTCTCTGATTTTCATGTTACCCTTTTTTAGATTTTCACTATTTCATCAATTTTCCTGATCAATTTCATTATTTATCATATGAATTAGTTTCCCCCAATTCATCATGATGAAGATAACCCACCTTCCAATTGATTTAATTACTGAAATATTGTCAAGATTACCTGCAAAAACTGTAGTATGCTTGAAGATAATTTGTAAATCGTGGCGTAATTTAATTAATGATAATGACTTTGTTAATTATCATTTAAAAAGATCTCTTGCTACTAAAACCAATCTTCACTATTTTGTCACAACTCCTGATGTGCACAATTGCCCTGTCTTTTATTCGGCCGATTTCGACACTTTAGATAACCCAGTTGTACTCAGTTACCCCTTCAAGGATTGCAAAACCCTGGTGTGGGTTCTCGGATCATGTCGTGGCTTGATTTTGCTTCGCGTTGATGATGGTCGTGTGCTGTTGTATAACCCAACTACTCAAACCTACAAAGTGCTTCCTCTTTTGCATGTTGGATACTACACTCGCTGCGTTTTTGGGTTTGGTTATGATAGTGTTTCTATGGACTGGAAATGTGTGAGGATTATGCAGTTTTTGAATAAGGAAACGGGTTTTTCCCAGTGTGAAGTTATGCTTTATAGCTTGAATGCTAATTGTTGGAAGAGCGTACTTGATGTTCCTTGCTATTTTGATCCTTGTTATGCTAATTGGGGTAATGGTGCATTGGTACATGACATGTTCCACTGGGTTCGGTCGAATATTGATGATATGTTCAAGGTTATTGTTGTTTTTAGTCTGAGGGATGAAACGTTCAGTCATCTGCCATTGCCCAGTTTCCATTTTCAGCTGTATGATGAGCTATTTATCGGAACTTTAGACGGTTGCTTGTGTCTTTTAGCTAACTGTGGTTTTCAATGTAATGTTTGGCTCATGAAAGAGTATGGTGTGGCCGAATCTTGGACAAGGATGTTTAGTTTCGAAAAGCAGCAATGGGAATGCTTCAAGAGGCCTATTAGTTTTTCAATGGAAAAGAAAAAATTGTTTGTAGTGAAGTCTGTTTATAAGCTTGCTTACATTGACCTAGAAACAATGGAGCATACACATGTGAAGTTTGCTGATTGGGATAAAGATGTGGATGCCCATGTTTATGTAGAAAATCTTCTCATGCTGGACTGCGCTGAATTTGGTGACGATATTCGTATACGAAAGAAACAACATGGAAAAAGAAAGAACACAAAGAGAAAGAGAAGCAATAATTGAAGATTATATAACTTGCTTTCACAGTATCACCGTTCACCTCTTCGTCGCTTCCATTTCTGTTAGGTATGTCACATAGTTTTTGTATTAATTCTACCTGTTAGTATGAGCTTGGCACTTTTTTATGGAGCTTAGAGTATTCGAAATGGTGAGTTATTTGGAACGAACTGACGTTGAGAGGATTCTCTTCATATACTTTGTTTTGCATTAGGGTCATATTTAGATTAAAGCTCGTGTCACTGTAAGACCCTAAAATATTTTAACATTCATATAAAGTATGGTCGTCTTTGATGACCGACCATCAACACTTCATCACCTAGCGCACCACCGGAGCCACCTTGTCTTGCACCTATTTTTTTTCCAGCCACGCACTTCCTTTCCGTCATTTTTTGGCCATCATGGTGCACTGTATTGCTGGGTCTAGCATCAAAATTACCAGAAATGGCACCCCTTCATCACCCTTAATGGTCAGTTCTTTTGTTTGAACACAAGGTTCTAAATTTGGGACAAAGGTTCTGATCCCACTTGATCGTTGTGTCGATTTTGAGGCAATGAGATAGCTACCGGGCCCTTGATACTATTATCTACGTGATATCGTTTTTTTGTGGCTTATGTGCTACACGTTTATCTTAGCTGAATTACATGGGTTGCTCTTTTATATACTAGTAGTAGCTATGTATATTTCTTTTTATCGTCAAGTGAATTATTCCCATCAAGTCTTTGGCTCCACAAAAATGTGGTGACAGTTCTCCAGTCCGGACTCGGGAAAAAAAAAACCCCAAAAAACCCTTTCTAGCGGGATCAGTCCTGTTCAGACCCAAAAAAGTCAGACCTGGGCTCCGGTTTGGTCTGTGCCCTCCTAACCAATCCAGTATTCGGTTTTGTGGGTTGTCTAGTCTTCGGGTTTTTCCCGTCCAGATTCGGACCATTGAACACTTCTATTTGTTAGATGGGTTCAGTTATGACTTTTCCAATACCTGGAGTTGGTTTACGGAATATTGTGGGTTAACCTAGTGATAGATTAGAGCTCTGTTTCGATAGTGCGTTGGTTCATAACCTATAGACGTAAGAGGAGTAAGAGGAGATCAAGGGCAAACATTTGATGATTGACATATGGTAATTGGTATAGCTAACCATGTGATTTATACGAACTTTTAGCAAATTCGATGATTTTCGATGTGGTGGTTTGTATATAGTTGATGAAGATGGTGAGTGTATATGAGCTGGGTGAGATATATTATTAAACACGTATTAAGAAGAGTTTCTTGTAGTTTTACATCGGGTTTTGGGTTAACATGGTCGAGTGATTGGTTGTAATGTGTGAATTTTTGGTGATATGACTGGCTCTACCAAACCATACAACCTGAAGTTTAATCAAACCCGAAATGACTGTCTCAAATGACCCAACTCGGAATGACCTAATTAGAGATGATCCAATAAGACCTGAATTACTAACTTGTCACAAAAAACTTTCAAGCTATGACCGTACTAACCCAAAGCAACCCGACTGACCATAACTAACTGGCAAAAACCTTAAATGTCCTGAGTAGTGACCCGAGCTGAACCGGGCAGAATGACCTTATTGCAAATTCTAACAAAGATGCAATTGAGGATGTATGAGCTCCGAGCGCTCGAAGAATCAATGTCAGATACATCTATACTAATTGTCTATATAGCTGGTTATCTTTGATTTGTTTTTATGGTATTTTTACCAAACATTTGATCAGCATCAAAATTCACAGTTTTTCTGCATGCTTATCAGCCCTTGTTTCAGTTCGATGCCCGTCTTTCCTAATGGCTTATGCAACTCTACCTCAGACACTTCTGAATGTCGTCTCTGCAGCTGCTTCAAGATCAGCTAACATGATTAGGGAAGTATATTGCTGGGAATCGTTAGAGAAAATAGCACCGGAAACAGGCTGCGTAATAACTAAGACCTCCTCACTGCGTCTTCCCAACTGTGCGCGATGTGTAACATCCATTGTTACTGTCAACATTATTGATGTTTCTTTTTTGTTTTCGGTTATGGATTATGGATGTTCATTTTTCCCACACGAAAATCTATGTGACGGTTTTACTATTATAAGACTAGAGCTGATCATGGGCTGGGCCTATGTGGGCTTCGGCCGGGGTGATAAAAATGGCCCATGTGTGCGGGCTGGGCCGAATAAGAGGGCCTATTTATAACATTAACGCTAATTCAACAAATTAATAAGAAAAAAAAAATTCTTAATTAATTAATATGGGCCGGGTCGGGCCAAAATTTGGGCCAAATACTTGGCCCCAACTCGGCTCAAAAGTACAATGGGCCTTTTTGGGCTGGCCCATGGGCTTTTTTGGGCCAAAATAAAAAGTACAAACCCTTTAAAAAACGGGCTGGGTTGAATCGGGCTTATGGACTTGGGTCATTTGATCAGCTCTATATAAGACCTACTCATTCATCCTCTAATTAAATGTCAAATGAGGTAAGAATATAGGGTGGTGTTTCAGTATGTCCGTCTCATACAACTATGTAAGACCCGCCATTTTTTCCATAACAAGGCAGAAATGGCGATTAAAGGAAGAAAGCAGCAAAACAACCTTGTTCAACTTCCGGTGATGCTAGGCCGGACTGAACCCAAAATTTCTGTCTGGTCCGCTCTTGAACATAAATGGACCGAAATATAAGATATCTCATACATAAAATAAAGTTCGAACTAGTTGATCAAATCACCGTGTAATTTAAATAATCGTTGGTATTGAATTATAAAAAAAAAACAATACTCGGAAGTTGCAAAGATTAATCTTAGAATACATGAGTTTCGATTATGAACAGGATTGGATTGGATTGGACTGGACCGAACCCCAAGTATAAGAAAACAAGGACCGGACTGAGATAAAATCGGTCTGGGTCAGTCCAGATAGAATAATCCGATCATTTCTTGGTCCGGGCCTAAAATACTCATTCTTATTCCGCCTAATATTCCCCTTTCAAAATTTCTTATAAACCCTAGCTTGCATTTTATATTCAATTCCCAGAAATTCATCATCATGATTCTTCCAATAATCTCTGATTTTCCTGGTACCCATTTTATGTTTTCACTTTAATTTCATTATTCATCATATTAATTAGATTTCCAATTCATTATACTGATGATCATCCTAACCCTAACCCTAACCCAGCTCCCAATTGATTTAATTACTGATATATTATCAAGATTACCTGCAAAAACACTGTTATGTTTAAAGATTGTTTGCAAATCATGGTATAATTTAATTAGTGATAATAATTTCTTTGTTAATTATCATTTAGAACGATCTCTTGCAACCAAAACCAATCTTCACTATGTTGTCACAATTCCTAGGTTTCATTTGCTTAAAAATGATCATTTTGGACAACCCAGTAAGAAAAATTGCCCTGTACTTTATTCGGTCGATTTCGACTCTTTTGATAACCCAATTGAACTTAATCATCCGCTTAAGAATGGCAAAACCCGGGTGGAGGTTATCGGGTCATGTCGTGGGTTGCTTTTGCTTCGCTTTGATGACGGTCATTTGCTGCTGTATAACCCAACTACTCAAACCTACATTGTGCTTCTTTTTTTGCCTGTGTCAAAATCTGTCCGTTTCTGCACTCGTTACATTTTTGGGTTTGGTTATGATAGTATTTCCAGGGACTGGAAATGTGTGAGGATTATGCAGCTTTTGAATCAGGATACGGGGTTTTTCCGATGTGAAGTCATGGTTTATAGCTTGAAGGGTAATTGTTGGAAGAGAGTACTTGACATTCCTTGCTATTTTGATCCCCGTGATTGTATTGGCGCTTTGGTACATGAAATGTACCACTGGTCTGGGACTAATATTGATGTTGAGTTTGAGGTTATTGTTGCGTTTAGTTTAAGGGATGAGACGTTTAGCTGTCTGTCGCTGCCCAGTTTCCAGTTTGAGTCGGATGATGACCTGTATGTGGGAAATTTAGATTGTTGCTTGTGTCTTTTAGCTAACAGTTATACTGAATGTAATGTATGGATCATGAAAGAGTACGGTGTGGCCGAATCTTGGACAAGAATGTTTAGTATTGAAATTCGTGGATGGGAAAACTTTGTGAGGCCTGTTCGTTTTTCAATGGAAAATAAAAATTTGTTTGTACAGATGTCTCCTCAAATGCTTGCTTACATTGACCTACAAACGATGGAGGTCACACATGTGATGTTTGCTGATTGGGATAAAGGTCTCGATGCCCATGTTTATGTAGAAAATGCCCATGTTTATGTAGAAAATCTTCTCATGCTGGACCGTGCTGAACCTGCTGACGGTATTTGTATTAGAAAGAAACATGGAAAAAGAAAGAACAAAAAGAGGAGAAGAAGAAGCAATAATTGAAGCTTATCTGACTTGCTTTCACAGTTTCACCTGTCCATCGCTTCCGTTTCTGTTAGGTATGTCACATAGTTTTTTGTATTGCTTCAATCTGTTAGTATTAGTTTGGCTCTTTTTTACGAAGCATGAAAAATGGGTCAAATGATTTAGACCAAAGTTCATATTTGTTATTATTGGTCTTCATTGGAAGGTGATATTGATGATTTAGTTTCGGCTTGCCCTTATGATACATTCGAATAATTGGTGAAGATGGTGGGTGTATGTAAACCGGGTTAGCTATAACTACGAAGAGTACCTTGTAGTTATATATGGGTTATTGACGATTGTTAAATAAGGTAGTGATGGCTATAAGACAGCATTCTGCTGTGCCTGTGGTGCATGTTGATGTTGAGGATGCGCTAAGCTAGAGCCGGAGAACATGGCGTAGCAAGCGAGTCATAGTGCCATACCAATTCTGAAAATTTTTATATCGGAAAGACTAATGTTTTTAAAAAAGCCAGTGCACCTTATGAACATCGCTTCTTTCGATTCCGGTGATGTCGATATCTCTTATGGCCAAAAAGATCACAATAACACCAATTGATTAGGGATCGTGTCGTGGGTTGCTTTTACTGCGCATTGATGATGGTCACTTGCTGTTGTATAACCCAACTCAAACCTACAATGTGCCTCCTCCTCTGCCTCTGTTTAAACTACCTGTCCGGTCCTCGTACACTTCCTACACTTTTGGGTTTGGACTGATAGTGTTTTAAGGGACTGGAAATGTGTGAGGATTATGCATATTGTGAATACGAAGCCGAGGTTTTCCCAATGTGAAGTTATGGTTTATAGCTTGAATGATAATTGTTGGAAAAGCGTACTCGATGTTCCTTGCTATTTTTATCCTTATGATTGGGGTATTGGCACTTTACTCCATGAAATACTTCACTGGGTTGGGACTAATATCGTTGGTGTTTACGTGTTTATTGTTGCATTTAGTCTAAGGAATGAAACGTTTAGCTGCCTGCCGCTGCCCAGTCCCCAGTTTGAGTTGTATTATGGCCTATATGTAGGAATTTTAGATGGTTGCTTGTGTCTTTTAGCTAACTGTGGCAGTCGATGTAATGTATGGATCATGAAAGAGTACGGTGTGGCCGAATCTTGGGCAAGGATGTTTAGTATTGAAAAGCAGCTTGGATGGGAAACCTTACAGTCGATGTAATGTATAGATCACGTCTCTTCAAATGATCGCGTACATTGACCTGCAAACAATGAAGCTCACACATACGATGTTTGCTAATTGTGATAGGGATCTGGATGCCCATGTTTATGTAGAAAATCTTCTCATGCTGGGATATGCTGAATCTGCTGATGACGGTTTTCGTATTAGAAAGAAACGTGGAAAAGGAAAGAACAAAAGGAGAAGGAGAAGCATACAATAATTGAAGCTTATATTACTTGCTAATTCGATGCCTGTCTTTCTTAAATGGCTTACGCTACCCGGTTTCCGAGACCGCGGATTCGTCTTTGCAGCTGCCTCAGTAACAGGACTATGGAAGACCTCTAGCTGATGCGCTCTTCATTTTGGATTTGTATCGTAAGTTTTTAACTATGGAAGACCTCTGTAGCATCCATTATTACTGTCAACTTCATTTATGTTTCTGTTTCTTATTAGTGGTTAGACCGACACCAAAACTCAAGACTCGAGCTTGACCCAACCCGATACATCCCGACTTGAATGTTTATTGTTTTACATTGATTATCCATCGGGTCGGGTTTGGGTTGGGTCGGGTCATATCGGGTCAACCGACTCCTTCGGGTAGGGTCGGGTTCGGGTCATTTCGGGGTCAGGTGATGTATCGGGTCGGGTTAGGGTCGGTCATTATCGGGTTCGGCTATTTTGTCGCATTAATTCAATTTTTGATCACTAAATTTTGTTTTTAACACTTATTTAGTTTAATTATTTCATTATCAAGTCAAATGTATTAATCTAATTATCTAAACACAAAATCACTTTCGTTTTGACCACTATTAAGCTTAATATTTGTCGGGTCATCAATCTAATCGGATCAATATCAGGTCGGGTCATTATCAAGTCGGGTTTGGTTCGGGTCATCGGGCCGGGTCGCGGAATTTTCGGGAACTGACGGTTTCTGGTAGCGAAATTATCGGGTTCGAATCGTGTTAGACTAGCCAGCTCTAGGCCCATTAGTTTAGTGGCTTTATTAGTCCATTGCGAAAAACAACGAAAAGTTTTCTTATATAAGGCGGAGAGCCGGAAACTCGGAAAGTGGTTATTTAAAATCCGTTTTATTGTAAATTTGTATAAAACCGTCTTACTAATTTATAAACAATAAAACAGCCCCAATTTAGAAGAAAACCTAACTCTCATTTGACACCGGCGACCGCCTCTCCCGACGCCGGCGTTCGCCCTAATCGCCTTTCGCCATCCTTCTCGTAACACTCTTTACTCACTATTTTCAATTGTTTGATTTGATTTGATTTGATTGTTTTTATGTTGATCAATTGTATATTTTTGAGATTTTTTCATGTTGAATACGTTGATTTTGTTTCATGTTTTTGTTGAAATAATCTCAAAAATTGGCTGTGGAATTGTTTCATGTTGAATTACTCGAATACGCTGATTTTCTTTCATGTTTTTTTGATAGATTTTTCCTGTTTTTCATCAATGAAATTTTATTAGTTTGGTTGTGGAATTAATATTGTTAATTTTAATACGGGTGGGTGTAATTATCTTCGACAAATATCACAATTAGGAAGAATATGATTTTGCACGGGATAGTGTCGCTCGAGTTTTACTAATATCGCCCAAATTATAACATAATTTTTTGCTTTTACCCACTCTATCTCGTCTTTCAGTTCTTAAATTCCGTAAACTACGATTTATATCAGTACCGTAGGCCAATGACCGAGAGGCAGGTCGGGTACAGTCCACGAGTTCACCATGGTCTTGTAGTGTACTTTACAAGAAACCACCAAGGATGGTCGTTTACAGTGCGCGAGACCACCATGGCAGTGTCGTGTACTATAAACGAAATCACCATGGAGTGATCTTGTGAAGCGCGAGACCACAATGGGCTTGTCGTTTCATGTACATGAAACCTTGGCAGCTCAGTTCCTATGCATAAGTTGAATGCTTGTATGACATCTCAGTTCAAACCATTGTCACTGCATATGATTATATGAATCATTATGATGTCGTGTCATCCATATTATTCTCAGTGGCACACAACATATATACGACAATAAAAGTCTTATTAGTTTAATTAATTCATTCCCTATTGTTCATGTGAATTCTGCCTTATTATCCCAACCAATTTTTTTACTATAAAATTTCAATCTATCTACTATAATATTTACAAATTACTACCAACTACAATAAGTAAGCTAAATAATGGGAAATTAAAGAGTGAAATTGCTTATCTTGATTATGGTTGAAGAAGGTATGAATCTTAGAGGTGATATGGTGGGAGGTGAAGGGTAGGGCATTAAAAGAGAGGAATAAAGGAAAGGGTAATTTGTCTTTTACACGGGCGATAAAAAGAAAAGTATTTTGCACACTAAAACTTAACGTAAATTTGATTTTCAATCGTGTGGCTCTGATAGTGCAGGTCTGCTCTTAGATTTTGATTGTGTAATCTCAAAGTTTGATTTTCTCAACTAACCGTAGCTTTGATTTTGAATTTTATTCTCATGTGCTGGCTTTGCCTGATTGCCTAAAGCCTTACACTCTTTGGTGTTTTGCTGTGTCTTTAACGCATCTTTTGATGTGTCTTACTTTGAGTTGCTACTGATTTTTTTTTCTCTTTCCCTATCCAGACAATGTCGATGTCAAAGGGTTCCAAAATGCTACAATTCACAAACTACCGTATGCGAGTTACTATCCAAGACGGTCGTCAACTCGTCGGTAAATTCCTCGCATTTGACCGTCACATGAATCTCGTCTTAGACAACTGTGAAGAATTCCGCAAACTCCCTCCTTCCAAAACCACCCCTAAATCTGACAACCGTCTTGACCGCCGTACTCTCGGCCTCCTCATTCTCAGGGGGGAAGAGGTCATTTCTATGACAGTCGAGGGCCCACCTCCCCCTGACGAGTCACGTGTCAAGTCAACATCTGCTTCCGCCTCTGCCGGACCTGGTCTAGGCCGGGCTGCTGGTCAAGGGATCCCGACCGCTCCACTGGTTTATGCTCAGCCTGGTTTGGCGGGTCCGGTTCGGGGAGTTGGTGGGCCTGCTTCTGGGATGATGCAGCCGCAAATCTCCAGACCTCCTGTCAGTTATCCAGGGGCTCCGGTTATTCGTCCTCCTGGTGGTCGCCCTATGTTCCCGCCCTCTGGTCAGATGATGCGGGGTCCAACTCCTCCTCCGCCTGGTCAGTATATGCAGAGGCCGGGACAGGGACCCATGCCTGGACCACCACCGCCTCAGTATGCTCAGTATGGGCAGAGACCTGGTATGCCTCCTCCGCAGATGATGCGTGGACCTCCTCCTCCTGGACCGCCCAGACCTGGAATGCCGGGCATGCCACCTCCTCCTGGTGGAATGCTGGGTTATGGACCGCCTAGACCTGGGATGCCTCCACCCAATGCTCAGCACCCGCCTCAGCACCAGCAGCAGTAGAAGATTTAGTACGCTTTCTGTTTCTTTTCTTTATTTTATTTTTGATTTAAGACATTGTGTTTTTAATTGAAGATTCAACACTTTGGCTATTTAGTTGACCAAGTTTTAGTTTGACAGTCTGTATGACTGTGTGCTCTTTCAAATTGTGTGTGTGTGTGTGTGTGTATTTAAGTAGTCAATCAGTATTGTGGAATGTTGTTCAAGAGCGATTCTAAGAAATAATTGGGGTAGTTTGATTGAAGCTTATTTTGTTTGAACGGCAAACATCTTTATGATGGAATAACTGAAAGAAGCTCGAGGGAAATATAATTTATTTTCGAACATAGCTTTTTAATGGACTAAGTCTAGCTTTGAAAACACTTGAAAGTCTAGTTTTAGTTGACGGTTGCTTGGCTTTAATTCTCTTTGCGGATGGCGGAGAAAAGTCAAACCTAAAGTGAATCTGGTATCGTTTCATTTAACCTTCCCATCAGAGCTACTGTTGGATGCGTGGAAGTAATATGAAAAAGGAGACCGCAGTTTATGAAATTCCTGTTAAATTCGACAGTAGGAAAGGGAGATCGGTTTCAAGTTGTGCTACTCCCTCTGTTTCAATCATTTCTTTGCCTTTTTATTCTTTGTGAGAGATATTTTAAACAAATGACGGAGGTGGGAATATTTTTGGATAATCGCTCTGTTGGAGTTACATTGGTTCAAAGTTGGGAATTATTTCTTCTGTATTTCTCTGATGAATCCGATGGTTCAACACCCATTTGAGCTGATGCTTCCATGCTGGTAAAACCAGCATCATCATTTAATTAGTAATTTGAATTAATTCATGTAACTACTTAATTTGTGCTTTTAAAATAACATAAGAAAACACTTTAGTTTGAGGGCCTGCATTTCAATTAATGCAATTATTGACAAAGTTCTCATTTCGGGTCATTCAGGAACAGTCCATTTGCATTAAACACAGGGGTAAGGTTCCGTTCATCTAACCCCTTTAACCACAATCAGGGGAATACTTCAAGATAAAGAGGTACGAAGTAAATGTTACTCACTCTCACAACTTAGGTAAGACCAGGTATGGCTTTGACATTTAGGACATATTAACAATTTGGAACTCCCCGAAACCCTGATAACTCAGTTTTTTACGTACATTGTATAAGGCTTTGACATTTAGGACATATTAACAGTCATTTTTTATTTTATTTTTGCATAGTAAGCTAGCACTGCTACATTTGGTGACCAGGCTTCTGCGTCAACAAATACCTGAGAGATGCCTTTGCAAGCATTGTTCAGCTTTCGGAGTTGCTGCTTGTCAGTGTAGGTCACTAGCGAAAACTTATAACGAATACCTGAAATTCGTATATAAATGAACAATTTTTGTATATAGTTTATTTTGTTTTGAGAATTATGATATGATATTGAATGTTTTTGGGGATATAAATCTCATGCAAATAATTAGTTCTCCTTTCAGCCAATATCGACAGGCTAATTTAGCTACTTTTGTGCTTGAAATTCTAAGTTCTACTTAGTGTAATGGATTTAAGTCTCACATGGCATTCTCCTGCTGATTACGACTATTTATCCTGTATTCCTTTGACACATTTACTATTGGCTGGCAGGTATCCTGGGATAGAGCTGCACTGCTATTGATGACGTAGACTTTGTTTTGTTCGGATCAGCTTTAGCTTTTGCTTGGTTCGTTGATGATGATGAGGATTAGATTTCCAATTTTCCATGCTGTCGGAGTTTGGAATTTGTTGAACTAGCTTTTTGACCTAATGACAAATATTTGTTTAGAGTATATTGTACCCTAATTTTCTCTTAAATGGAACGAATTATGTCGATACACTTCTGGAACTTTCAATCTCAATGGCCGGAACACTGTTTACTTCTTGTGGCTAATTCTGCTAGAGGCTAGAGCATTCCAATTTTACCGGAGTATCGGTCTATTGCACTTATTAGGTCTATCCATACCAAAAGTATGCGGCAATCCTGTTCAAACTCCGGGCATGCCTAATTAGATGTCCATTTCTAAGGCTGAGATTTTTAACTCGGTATTTTAATCAAAGATAAACAAATGATTGGGACGGAAGAAGTTTACGATCCAAAAACTGTGCTGTCATCATTGGCTAAAATGAATCAAAGGGGTAACAAATAATACTCAACTAATCATAATTAATAAGTAGAATTTGGTTCAACCCGACAACTGTACATACTAAGAGAAACTGTCTAAAAACCTCACTGAAAAAGTAATACCTAAAAGGCTTTACTTCATAATAAAAATCATACATAAGCTCAAATAAATCCGCTTCGGCCAAAGAATATATAGTAACAGGACAAGAGAAACTGTGTCGAAAACAGGACAGGTTTCTGTCACCGGAACCTTACTACAATAACTGAAATATCATCTTTGCTATCTCTTTTCAATGCCTCAGCTGCTAATTTCTTTGCTGCCTTCTGTGGATCTCGTGTCCTTTTCGCTATGTCCACCGCCTCTTGATTGTTCATTACCTAAATGAATTATTCCAAGTTAAGATAAATTTCATACAAAAACTCAACTAGTATTTGAGCAGAAAATCTAAGGTGAGAGACAATTTGATGGCAGGAGATATATGTTCTGGCATATGAATAAGCTCACTCACCTTCCAAAGACCGTCACTGGCTAGTATTAGGATGTCGGCAGTGGCGTCAATAAAAATATCCTGTACATGTGGGTCTGATGTGATATGGGACTTGAGGCTCTTGTCTCCAAAAGCACGAGAAACTGCAAGCTGCCCGTTCACTCTTGGGACATCTCCTGATGAATAACAAAAAAATTGTCATTTTCCAATACTACAAACGATGCTAAACTTGAGTTCAAGACCATTTTGACTCATTGCTTTCATTCCTAGGTCCTGACCAGGGTATTTATTAGTCTCTTTAACGAATCAGCGTTAAGATAACCGGCACGAACTTTCATGGATAGCTCAAAAACAAGCTGCATCTTTTCGAGCAATTTCCATCTTACTAAAACATCAACAATTTGACCGTGTTTCAGATACTCCTACTTAAGGCCGGTAAGGGGATGATTTTATCTCACAGAAACGATTACAAAATTTCCCTATTGCCTGATTGTCTCAGTGGCTCCTGCAAATGGCGAGGTAATGGGGTCTAAAGTAGGCAACCTTCCCCCGTGACGAAAATTGTTTTTGACGCTGCATCAAATGACTACTACTTTACAATAAAAAAGAAGTGCAACCATCTTAATCCAGAACCAAAGATAGTGAGCCTTTGGTATATTGGGAATGGAAACAATGGTTTCATCTCACTAAACTTCAGAAAAGACCTATTTACATCTCGCTTACGACCTATGGTGACATAAGAATGTGGGCATCAGTGAATATCATATGGTGAAAATGACAAGACTCGTCGAGAAATAACAATGATCAATCACTTGTGCACATCTCATGTGGTCACACCTCATAGTCAGCAATGATCATAGTACTGTTCGGGTTTTCAATGATTTCAGTGACTAGTGTCGAGAGGCATAGATAGTAATAAGCAATTCAAAAAAACGGGAAGAAAGGATGTGTGTGTTAACCTGGCAAGTTTGAAACAAAACCTCCTTTGTCTTCAATACTTCCTCTCTCTTTACCGGGCTCATGATCAACACTCATCTGTAAAGCCTGACCTCCTCTTGAGATAACTGCTCGAGAATCTCCTAAATTCGCAATCCATAATATCCGCCCATTGAACAGAATAGCAGTCACAGCAGTTGAACCACCTCTTGATAACTCAGAACTCAGAGACAGAATTGCTTTGTCGGTTTTCTCATAGGCCTTTGAAATTGCTCTTCCTGGTTCAACCCAAAACTCTTCCTGGCAAACAATTAGAGAAGACCAATGAGGCCACATTTTTGAATAACTAATCGAGAAGTTAGTATTTTTTACCCACTTCCCTCCCACGAGAGTAAACGACTCGCTATACTTTGGCCCTAGAACATCAAGAAATAAAGTGAAATCAATCACTAAACTGTATGAGCTTCATATATTGTAAACAGGGTATTGGTCGATGTGTATTTGGAAATAGACTTTCGGTTTGCAGACACAGTAAGACAGCGTACACTATACAGGTACACACCACCTCACTCACCCGCGTACTCTGCTCAAAAGTAGTAATAGTAATGTACGGAGTAATAACCAAAAGACAACCAACAGACCTCCTTGAGAATGTTAGTAAACAGATTTTTCTGTAAATAAGCAGGAACACCGTCTCCCAAATGACCATCAAATATAGCAAACATTCCGAGCTCATGTTCTTGTACCCTTTCAAACTTCGCGACATGATAATCTTCCATACGATGATCAGCTTTTCCCTTTACAAGACTGTATCCAAATGTAATTACACCATCCTGATTTTTCCCTTTTCCGTAAATGCATGAACTCTGATTCCCACTCGTCTACAGCAGGGGAAAAATCAAACATTATACATTTACTCCGTAACTACTTACACCATTCATCTTGAACATTGTACAACAAAAGTTAAAATAGTAGTGTCCACTCTAAACATAAACAAAATTCCACAAATTCTTGTATGAGACGGTTTTATTGTGAGACCAACACAATATTCACATGGTCAAATGAGTAAATGAGACTTTGAATTAGTCTCATAAGACTGTTATGACCGTCTTGCAGGAAACTTACCAAAACAAATTGAACATTGTAAAGCAAAAGTTAAAATAGTAGTGTCCACTGTCCACTCTCTAAGCATAAACAAAATTCCACAAATTCTTGTATGAGACGGTTTTATTGTGAGACCAACGCCGGTCAAATGAGTAAATGAGACTTTGAATTAGTCTGAAAAGACCGTCTTGCAGGAAATTTACCAAAACAAATTGATTAAGTTCCGAAACCAAATTAAAATTTTAACTTTGCAAGTAATCCAAACCCTTATAGCTAAGGCTGCGTACATCAAACCCTCTTGAAATCGGCCTAATCGGGTTCAAAACTATTGATAAAACCATAATTGGACATCAAACAGATTCCAAGTTCAAATCTTTACAATTAACTAAATCAAAATCATAAAAATTGAGCATTTCATAACAATAATTGATTAAATTTCCCTTCATGTAATTCACAGAAATAAGTAATCATATCATCACTAAAATCAAAATAAACTGCTAATTAATTAAAATTGATCAGCAAAAAAAAACAAAATTACTACCTCAGAAGAACTGAAGCAACATAATTTGTCCATAACAAATTAATTATGCCCACCAACACCTGCCACCAAAAAAAAATACGATTATACTTATATAAGACGGTTTTACACTAATACAATTACTCGATTGTATAATAAATGAATTGAATTACTCACCAAACTGGTTTATGAACTAGAGTATACTATAAAATCTGAAAATTAAATTATTTTACTTCAAAAAAAAATATGAAATTTGTATCATTTATTAAAATTAAAAAAACCCAATTGAGCTGACAAAATTTTAAAAATATATGAAAAGAAAAGATGTGATTTTGTTGGGAATTTATGAGAGAAAAAAAGGGGTTTAGGGATTGCCGTGGTTGTAAAGGTATATATGATGAAATTAATGTAAGAGAATACGACGTCTTGCGTGTTGACTTTCTGTTTTTTCTTATTAATGAGTTGTCAGGAGGATTATTATTTATAGTAGTGAGGATATCGAGCGGGTTTTAGTCTGGTGGTTGAGTTTGAAGTTTTGTGGATTTTAGGTGATGAGTTTGAATTTATTGTCGATTTTGTATTGTATTGACGTTCTATTTTTCTTATTAATGGGTTGTCAAGAGGAGGATTATTATTTATAGTAGTGAGGAATATATCGAGCGGGTTTTAGTCTGGTGGTTGAGTTTGAAGTTTCGTGGATTTTAGGTGATGAGTTTGAATTTATTGTTGGTTTTGTATTGTATTGATTTTGTGTTTTGTTTGACATGTTTTAGTTTGGTTGTTGAGATTAAAATTTCGTGGATTTTAGATGACAGATTTGAATTTACTATCAGTTTTATCTTTTATTGGGATTGAAGCTTCGTGGATTTTAGATGACATGTTTGAATTTACACAAATTCTTACTTGTGACGGACATTATCCGTCTCTTATAAGAGACGAATACCATTTTCTCTCACAAAATACCCATTTAGGGTGAGTGGGAGATGCACATGGGGGGGTCCCCCCTTGTCCCCTCTTTGTCCCCCTACCAATTTCCTCTCACAGACGACCCGTCTTCAATTACTATCCGTCACAAGCAAGACGGATTGTTGAATTTATTATCGGTTTTGTATTGTAAGGACTTTGTGTCTTATTTGACATGTCTTAATCTAATGGTTGATATTGAAGTTTCGTGGATTTTAGATGACAGGTTCGAATTTATTATTGGTTTTGTCTTTTATAGAGAGTGTGTTATGTTAGATGTTATAAGAAATTTATAATAGAAATTGTAGATTCGGGTTGTTTATAGTTAATCGGTCCAGTCTCAAGATCGACTTATTAATGGGTTGTCAAGAGGATTATTTATACTAGTGCCTAGTGAGGATATCGAACAGGTTTTAGTTTGGTGGTTGAGTTTGAAGTTTCGTGGATTTTAGGTAATGGGATTGAATTTATTGTCAGTTTTGTATTGTATTGATTTTTTTTTTTTTGACATATTTTAGTTTGGTGGTTGAGATTGAAGTTTCGTGGATTTTAGATGACAGGTTTGAATTGATTATTGGTTTTGTCTTGTATAGACATTATGTTTTGTTTAACGTTGTAAGAAACTTATAATAGAAATTGTAGATTCGGGTTGTTCATAGTTAGTCGGTCCAGTCTCAACATCGACTTATTAATGAGTTGTCAAAAGGATTATTTATACTAGAGCCTAGTGAGGATATCAAACAGGTTTTAGTGGTTGAGTTTGAAGTTTCGTGGATTTTAGGTGATGAGTTTGAATTTATTATCGGTTTTGTATTGTATTGACTTTGTGTCTTATTTGACATGTCTTAATCTGGTGGTTGAGAATGAAGTTTTGTGGATTTTAGATGATAAGTTTGAATTTATTATTGGTTTTGTCTTGTATAGACATTGTGTTTTGTTTGATGTTATAAGAAATTTATAATAGAAATTGTAGATTCGGGTTGTTTATAGTTAGTCGGTCCAGTTTCAAGATCGTTGGTTGAGTATATAGAGATTTGATTGTGTAATTTATTTATGTTTTTAACAAATTTCAACGTTTTAAAAAATACTTGAAGCTTTTAGCTAAAATTTTTGGATATATTTTCAAATTTTCTTTATACGGTTGTCATTATTTATTTAATCCTAACTTCGTCACTGTCTAAATACCTATAATACATATCAACAAAATACAATTTTGTATCAACAACATACATTTTTTTTTTTCAAGTAGGTTGCATGATAGACAAAATTTCTACATTTTCTTGTAAACATTGAACATTTACTACTCCTTTTATGTAGGTTGTTGACCTTGGATCACTAAAGAATGGCACAAAACCACAAAGAACATGGGTTGTTCACTCTTGGATTGTTTCATCCTTAAACTATTGTTAGGTCATTCAAGTGGCCTATAAGTTTATTTCAATTGAGCATGTCCTCAATAAATCGTCTTTCACAAGTTTTTGTAATTTCGATTTTTTTTCCTATATAGTTCATTGTAATTCATTCATCGGTTTATTTCGGTATAGTTTATACTCCCTCCTATTCACTATAATCTTCCCCTTTTAGAAGAGCACAAGAATTTAGGGAGGGAGTATAATATTATGGGTGGAGTTTGGTAATTGGAGAGAGGTATGAATAATTAGGATTAAATATTAATAAACGATATGAGTGGGGTTTGGTGATTGGAGAGAGGTAGAAATAATTATGATCTTATCTTCCTAAATACAAAATAATTTAAAGCCACCAGGTTAAGCCACGTCATCAAGCCCTTTTTTTTTTAAAAAAAAAAACCTGTGAATGTGGAACCCGCCTGTACTTAGTTGAATTTAATTTCTACAGAATTACTGATGAAATGTAGGTTACGTAATTATGTTAATTCATAAATTCATAAATATACGTTCGTAATGAAAAAGTAGTCGAATACAAATAAAAACGGAAAAAGTAATAACCAAAGTATGTGCGAAATAATCAAATTTATTTGTCCATTATTTGTCCATAATGAAGAATTAAACTTATTTTCGTAATGAAAAAATGAAATAAAAAAAATGAATACGATTTTTTGAACTAATATTTTCCAAAAAAAATGAATACAATTTTTTGAACTAATATTTTCCAATAATGGTAATATGAAAATTCATTTTCTAAAAGAAATATCTATACCTAAATTATCAGTATTGGTTAAAAAAATATACCTAAATTATCAGTATTGGTCAGCTTTACGTGGCCATTTCCAGGGTAACAAGAAAACAGGGGCTAAAACTTTTGATTTGTGATAGTAATAATTGTTTATCTAATACAACAACTAATGTAGTTTACCATGAAAATTTCCAATTCTTGGAATAATTTTAGGATGTTTAAGTTATTTATGTACGTATTTCTGTTTCTTTAATAGTATTGTAAAACGTTAGATGTTTTATGTTGCTTTTGAATTTAAACCCGTTTTTACTTATTTTCATATTTATTAATTGAATATATTGTATTTAAAAGTATATGTAACACATTTAACAACTACATCCTCCCATTTTTTACTAAGATATACGAAATATGACATCTTAAAAGATAGTCAATGTGTTCATGAATTGTAAATATTATTAGATATTGCACAATAAATAAACTTGCAACAATTCTTATGTATCCGCTAATATTTATGTCAATACTAATCATGAAATTAATGACCTGATAAACATACCCGTGCAAGAATAATTGTGTGTGTCAAATTATTCTCTGCTGCATAATAATAACATTAATAAAATATTTAGCATTTTATATTGTCACTCAAACAAAGCACAAAGTAGTGTGTGTCAAATCATTCTTTGTGTTTAATTTTATTTAACGCACGATTAATATCTTTTATTAAATTGCAAACGAATGTATTTATTGATCTATTGTTATTCTAGTTAACCGACTTCGGTTGCATGACTACTAGATTTAAAGTAACAATCACTAAACACATGCGATTCATATTAATTAGTGACGTGGTTCGGATTTAAACATTTTTAACCCCTTAATCAACCTAAATTTGCATGACTTACACCTTCTTTATAGTCGTTTTCATAGCCATTTGTTTCCTATTTGTGTTTCTATACTATTTCATGTGTTTTATAAGAAATGAGTTAAAAAGGGCGGAATTCCCGTCTTTTATGCCCATTTTGGAGGCTTTGGGACGACTCGCTTTTCTAGCGTGAAGAGGAGACTTGACTTAAAGACCTGTAGGCTAATAAATCGATATTTATGATGATTGCATACCATCCCCAAGGATTAGAGAAGAAAGAAGCGAAGAAGAGCCATTTCAGGTCTCAACTCAAGCGAGCCGAGCCTCGGCTTGAGCGTGACCAGCACCAACTCAGACGATCCCGAGCCTCTGTCACGTCCGAGTCGACATTCTTACTTCCGCATATTCTCTTTTGTTAATCTTTCCTCTAAACCTAATTTTGTATCTCATGTAAATACCTCTCTTTGTAATAATTTGGAGAGCTTTTTATCATGTTCATTAGGTCATAGATTAGTGTGGTGGGTAAAAAAGTTGGTAACTGGTAATTAGTAAGGATAAAATGGTCATTCGTGGCAATAATTTAGTACTCCCTCCACATCTTATTGCTCTACTCATTTACCTTTTTTGAGGTCAATTTTTGGAAACTTTGACCATTAATAAAGTGTAAAATATAATATTTCATAACATGATATTTACATTGTAAATTTTGTTATAAGAAACTCTTTCATAAAAATTTATTTTCATTCTAAAAAAATGACATAGAAATGGATAAAACGATGGTCAATGTACGGCTTAGGAGACCGTGTATAAAGCAAATGAGTAGAACAATAAGATGTGGTGGGAGTAATTTACAAATAAATTATTATAAACAATTCATTAGGCACATATACACATAGACTCTAATTCCCTTTTCCATTAATTGCTTGTACAATCTACGTGCATAATTCATACAGTAAATCTCCATTAATTGCTTGTACAATCTACGTGCATAATTCATACAGTAAATCTCCCTTGTGACGGGTATCCGTCATATTGTCATTTGTCAATTATTTAAGTGTGGAGGATGTAGCATTTTCAATGCATTTTTTATGGAGTTAGCTATGAACATTTTAGTTGGACAAATAATACTAAAATCGAGAGAGAAATTGGAGTTGCTTTAGTAAAGGACTTAAAGTCTCCATTAATTTTTCACTAGGATGATTATGTATTCCTTCATATGTTGTTATCACGATGCTTGTATCTCTTGAATGTCTTTGTATTTGTTTCTTCACGTTGCATGTGTGATATGTGCAACGATAATAGCTCCTTCAATATCCATGCAAAATCAAAAAAAAAAAAAAAAAATAAGAACTTATTATAAATTTATGTTAAACTTTAGAAATATAAATAATAACCAATTAATACATTATACCACCAGTTGTATGGTATAGAATCCGAGCTCTGTAATAAAGTTTTTGAATTTTGTTTTAAAGAATTTGAGCTATAGTGTAAAGTACCTGAACTCACCGATTTAAACATAAAAAAAAAATAAACTTTCAACAACTCAGAAAAATTACACACAAGCTCGATTAAATGTATGGTCTTGTACAATACTTATTATACAACTAGTTGTATGATAGTATTTGTGAATAACAAGCAGAAAGAAACAATTTTTACGACCACAAATAAGACTATATATCCAGATGTATATGAGCATGGTACATCCAATACAAATCTAATTGAGCTTATATGCAATTTTTCCGAGCTTTTAAAATTTTGACTTACATTTTAATTTTTTATGTGTTAAAATTAAAATCTAATTGAGTTTATATGTATTATTTTTGAGTTTCAATATAATATTTTGGGTTAAAAATTTTTATAAAGGCGCTCAGATTCTTTTCAATAAAGCTCGTACGATATACGGAGTACATATAAACTCAAATCATTTGTTATAAAGTTTCAAATCTATAATGTCAGATGTATACAACTGGTTGCATAATCCACTATTATTTTACGACCGATATTACCATACTGTCGTCAATATATATCTATTCATGATGTTCTGTATATAAAGGAATTAGCTATTTTCTCCCTTCCAATCATTAATTTACTTATTCCGTTTTATTTCTCATTTATTTGTTTGAATTTTTATATTGAAAATGTTTTTGATGGGTAATTAAATCATTCAATTGAACTAATGTTCATGTACAAGTTTTAAAAGAGAAAAGACGATAAGGATGAGTTATAAAATAAAGGTATAATAAGTTCTTAAATAATTGAACGTGTATTTATATTAGAGATAACCTAATAACTTGTCTAATAAGACTCTTATTTCTTAATCTATGATAAGGATATTGTATATAATAATTATATTATGACTCCT
>JAOWBH010144417.1:0-12931 GCA_028566215.1 Silene coronaria | reverse complement strand
ATTCAAACCCAATTTAGTCCGCTTGTAATTTACTAATTGGTTCTCTCCTTTTTTTTTTTTTTTTTTTTTTTTTTTTATCTTTGTACCAAAATTAAAGGACAAATTGACCGAGACGGAGGGAGTAATATGGAACTATGGATGAATTTAAGAGTTTAACTTGGTACTTGGATATACCACAAAGTCCATGAGCACTTAGATCACCTGATGATGAATTATTCTAACTTAATCAGAAGTCTTGTATTCAAACCCGCCTCAAATCCGAATTAAATCTGACCAACAAATCACGGGTCAAATATCTCTCACTTGTGTAGATAAGATAAGACTCCAAAATTAACCAATCAAGTTTGTGACGGATGAAAATTGGTAACCTTTCAACTTTTTGTTTCACATTTGACACTCCTAGTCCGAATGGCGAATCCTACCCCACGGCTGCGCACTCGTTTTATTAGTGTCTTTTTGTTGGTTTTTTTCATATAAAAAGTGAAAAATAATCACCTTTTTAAGGTTTATACAAGACTCTTCTCCAAATCAAACCTGCTTTTTATATCCATCCATTAACACCAACAACAACAACAAAGTACGTTCACATTCAGTTCCTCACTTGACAACACTAATAATAATTTGTTGCCCCCATGTCAATGGATCATCGGGGCCCCTCTCCACCTTCTCCAACGCCTCTTTCCTCCATTGTTATTCACTCTAATTCTTCCTCTTCTCCGCCTCCTCAACCCCGCAAGGTTTTTTCCTCTCTAAATTCCGCTTCGAGTTGGGACTATTGTATTTGGATTTGAATGGAGTGCGTATATTATTGTTACCTGATCTATTGAATAGTCGATAATATAATGACCGTGTCACAAAAGACAATTTCAAAAATCTTTTACTTAAAACTTTGTCTCTTTGTATGACACTTGTATGAATTTTTAGTTCAAATTTTCGATTATTTTTATTTGTACCACCATTGCATTAATAATTCCCCCTCCCCTCGCCCACCAATTTTTTATGTTTATGTTTTAGCTCGTAAGTACAAATCCTGACTCCGACATCCAACTAATTTAGTTTTTTTATGTTAATTACTGTAGTAATTTTGGTAAATTCAAGTTGATGTTAAGAGTATTGTCTGTCTTCTTCTATAGTTATACTCTATGTTGCTCCGACTCTTCTAATTCCCTTGCGTACTCTTATCTAACACTAAAAACTCAAACATGGGTATGACACTGGGACGGACACCTTATTTTAAGCCTAAATATGCAGATTTTTCACAGAAATAGCTTCACCTGACGCTAGACGCGCACCTGTGTCGGATATACTTTTAGACGAGCCTGACTAACATAGGTTACTCTAGTAGGTGGTTTATTCGTGCTTGAATCATGACTGCCTGTGTCGGATATCCTTTTAGACGAATCTGATGAACTGAGGTTACACTAGTAGGTGGTTAATGTCTGCTTGAATCATGATTACCTGTGTCGGATATACTTTTAGACAAGTCTGATTAGGTGGTTAAGGCGTGCTTAATTGAGAATCGGGGAGGCTAGAAAAGCGTAGTTATTTGACTTGGCCATCACTCATGTGTAGACCTTTGTTTGATGTTGTTGAAAATTTGAAGTTGAAATGAAGGGAGTATAACTAATATAGTAAATGCACTTTTGCAATTAGTACGTCTTACCCGATTAAATTTTAAGCTCAAATAGATTGGAGGTGATTGCTGTGTGGGTTTGTACTCGTGGAATTGTTGAGCATAATCTTGTACACTAGAGGCATAAGTATGCGGAATCTACTGATCTCAGAATGTGTATAAGCTTCATAAGAGATTTTTCACATTTTTCGAATGTTTCTATAGTTGTGAGCGTAGAGACGAGGGAAATTGTTGAACATAAAGCACGATGATATTATGGTTTTGGTGATAGATATTGTGATCAAGTTTAATTTAGACATAAATCAAACTTAAACAAGTAATGTTTTTTTTTTAGCTCTGGTTTTGTTTCAGCATTTCAAGGTGATGAACAATGGGAATTAGTAGTGAAGTGTGGGGGTATATACGACGTTCTAGTTGAAGTACGTAAAGGTTATCAAGGTGCTGAAAAACTTTCATTGTGAATCCACTTTGTACTGCTTAGTTCAAAATTTGGAGTACCTTTTAGTTAGGGCTTTATTGGAATAACTTTATGCAATATGGGAAGGAAAAATATAATCGACTTTTCAATGTTTTGCTGTTCCAAATAATTACTTGCTTAAAAGTTAAAAGCATAAATATAGTTCTTCCCTTTTATGCATATCAGTTCAATTTTCCTTTGTCATCCATCATATTCTTCTTTTGTATTGTATCGAATCATTGTTTTGTACACCAATGGTTTTAGTTTGTCTTATATTTTTTTTAACTTTGTAAACCTTTTTTGAAAATAAATTGCTATTTTAATTTGAATTTGTGGCAAAGAATGCAACTGTAATGTCTTTTCGCTTAAATATTTCATATTTACTTATCAGTCAAAAAGATGGAGCACACTTCTTCTTGCATACAAGACTTTAGGAGTGGTTTTTGGAGGTCTTGTGACATCCCCACTTTATGTATATCCGTCGATGCCTTTGAAATCACCCACAGAAGAAGACTACTTGGGAATTTACAGTATAATGTTTTGGACTCTTACTCTTATTGGAGTCCTGAAGTATGCGAGCATCGCTCTGAAAGCTGATGATCAGGGTGAAGGTAATTAGCTAATTGCATGACCAGTATTAGTTTTGATTTAAAGTTTCATTCCTGCTTTGTGGATTTTTATAATTTTCTCTCTTATCATTGGCTCTAAACGAGCAAGTTTTTATTCACCTTTTTCATTGAATATTCCAATCTTAGGCATGATTATTAACATGTTTTGCTTTGTTATAATTTAACTAGGACAGGTGGGACATTTGCTTTATATTCACTACTCTGTAGGAAGATGAAAATTGGAATACTTTCAACAAGGCAGGGAGGTTCTTCTAGAGTTTTGAATTCTTCCTTGTATGAGGACGACACAAAGCCGAGTAAGCTTGGCAAAATCTTTGAAAGAAATCTGGTGGCTAGAAGGGTACTGCTCTTTATTTCAATTTTGGGCATGTGCATGTTAATTGGTGATGGTATTCTTACTCCTGCAATCTCAGGTCTGGTTGCTGGCAATTTTTATTGCAGCATAGTTAGTGTTTTATTCTTTCTTATCAGTATTGGTAGATTTGAATTATTTCTTTGCTTCTTTTCAGTGTTGTCTGCAATTGATGGAGTAAGAGCTCCGTTTCCTAGAGTAAGCAAATGTAAGCATGCAATCATATTACTACCTCGTAGTTTCCTCATCTATATCCAGAATTTTTGTCAGTATTTTTTTCTGACATGTTCTGCTGAAATGCAGTAGATTAATGTCTTCCTCCACAAACGATTGTGGTCATGCCTTATTTGTTCTGGTATGAAAAGGCCACAACCCACCAATCAGATAGGTGTTAGCTATTCTATATTCTTGTCAACGTAAATAGTAAGAGAGTTTCAGGAACTTTGTTTTAAGCATCCATGCTCAGCATGAATATGTGATAATAACAACATTACCCAAGTTCCCCAAGGGCTCCCGCAAATTGTAGGGTAAGGGGGCTCGGATGTTTCCAGTCTCACCATTGTTCAGCAGCCATGATTAAATAAAGGTGTTTAAGAATTGTATCAGTGAGCAACTGTTTCACAATTTAGTTAGCCATTTAATATAATCGAGAACCAAAGAATAGTGAGTCTATGGCTCCCTCAAAAATGGAAACATCAGCATCTTACACAAAACTTAGGGTTATATTTCCAAACAAATGTTTTCCATTAGCTATTTTGAGGTAAGCTTAGTGACGTTGTTATTGTCTGTCATTGATCGTGCAGCTATGGTCGAAGCTCTCTCTGCTTTAATTCTGATTTTCCTGTTTCTTCTACAAAAGTATGGGACTTCACGAGTGAGCTTCCTCTTCTCTCCCATCATGGGCATGTGGACCTTGACTACACCGTTGGTTGGGATCTACAGCATTGTTGAGCACTACCCCGGGATATTCAAGGCTCTATCTCCGCACCATATTGTAATGTTCTTTTTGAGAAACGGCAAGATAGGTTGGATGTGCCTTGGAGGAACAGTTCTTTGCATTACAGGTGAGCCTCATGTTCCATTGCCACGAAGTTGATTAGTTAAGGTTATATCTTTTCACTACTTTTCTTATAATGTCCTTTTTGCAAGGCAACGTTGGAGAAAGGACTATGATCAACTGTTGTGCACTGTCGTGTTTGGCTACGCGCCTACGCCAGTATTTGTTTATTCATCTAAAAAGCAACATATAACTATCCCCAATTCCCCATCCCAAATTTATTGTCCTCACATGACTTCAGTTGTCAATGGATGTATTAAATTTGACCATTATACGTAATTACGTAAAGGTGCAATGTAAAATGTAATATTTGCAATATTTGATAAATTAAAACCCACTATTTTCATATTATCATTGTAAAAAGTTCTACTGCAATAGTTGCAGTGTATATTATGAGAAAATATTGGGTAGTCGACAATCTCGACAGTGTTTGATCACTAAAGTTAAATGGGGTCAAAATAATGGGATGGAGACATGGATTCCTTCTTGTACTCCTTGACTATAGAATCCTCACTTTTCGTCATGGGTTTATTGGGGTTGCAGGTTCTGAAGCATTGTTTGCTGATCTTGGTCATTTTGATAGAAGCTCTATACAGGTATGTTAATCTCGTCAATGGAAATTTTGTTTTGCCCTTGAATTTTTTTTCTTCTTTTGCTCATTAAAAATATGTTATGATAGAGGTCACCTTGTTTTGATTGATTTGTAAGTATCACCCCTTCTATTGGAATAGCTGACGCCTCTTTTTTTTTTCACAGCTGGCATTTCTGTTCACCATATATCCGTCCCTGGTTTTAACTTACGCAGGACAGACGGCTTATCTTATTAGACATCCCAACGATCACGATGATGGATTTTATAAATTCATTCCAAGTAAAATATATTGGCCAATGTTCGTCATTGCCACACTTGCAGCTGTTGTTGCGAGTCAATCTTTGATATCAGCAACCTTTTCTTTAATCAAGCAATCAGTTGTGCTTGATTACTTTCCTAGGGTTAAGGTGGTTCACACTTCGTCGAGTAAAGAAGGCGAGGTTTACTCTCCAGAAGTCAACTATATTCTCATGATTTTATGCGTTGCTGTTATCCTCATATTTGGAGATGGGAAAGACATTGGAAACGCTTTTGGTAAGATTCATGCATGATGCATCTACCTTGCTTTAGTATACTGAGTGAATATTACCAGACTTAGAATTCCTGTCACATTGGGATATCTTCAACTCCATCATCATAGTGTTTGTTTACACTTAACAGTTTTTGGGATTAACATTTAGGAGGGAAGGGAATGGACCAAACCATTTTCCTGCTAAATTGTACCGATGGAAATATTTTTAATTCCCTTTCCTTCCATATCCCTCAATCGAAGCAGTGGTTGCGCTCCCATGTACTAGCCATTGAATGCAATTCTTGATGCAAATTTCATTATGGTTCATTCAAAACAACCTTTTAACATCTGACTCCCTACCGTGCCTTTGCTCAGCATTGGGGTAATGTTGCATAATGAAATGTGCATCAAGAATTGCAATACAAATATCCTACTGACAATAAAGAGGCAGACTTATTATTCGTATTCCCTGAGATGCTTCAATTGGCTTACGTATTGAACATTAATGTAAATAGTTTGTTACGGAGGATTTTTTTAGTATCTTCTGATAGCTTTGGTTGGAAAAAAAGTCTTATTTTTGGAGTATGTCAACCTCTTGATTGGGATAAGGATGCTGGGTCTTAATAGGGATTACCCTATCACGCATTTGCAACATTCTCGGAAGAACTCTTTTGTTCAATTGTAGCCTTGTAGCCTTGTAGGTTCTCTTATCTGAAAAAATAATGCCATTTTGTATAATCTTTGATGTTGGGACTAATTTCTTAATCGTTGTTGGCAGGTGTTGTCGTCAGTATGGTTATGCTAATTACAACTATACTACTGACTTTAGTCATGATCATTATCTGGAGAACTTCGCCGATATTAGTACTCCTTTTCTTTCTGTTATTTTTCACTATGGAAGGCATTTATGTAAGTGCTGTATTCACAAAGCTTTTCGAGGGTGGATGGATCCCTTTTGCCATTTCCTTCATCCTTGCGTTCATCATGTTTGGGTGGTACTATGGAAGGCAGAGAAAGATAGATTATGAGCTAACTCACAAAATCGACATTGAAAGACTTCGGACCCTTTTATCCGACCCGAGTGTCCAAAGAGTCCCTGGAATTTGCTTCTTTTATACCAACATTCAAGACGGGTTGACTCCCGTCCTTGGTCATTACATAAAGAACATGAAATCCTTACACAAGGTCACGATTTTCACAACTCTTAGATACTTGCTCGTACCCAAAGTTGCACCACATGAAAGAATCCTCGTCACCAAACTCGGCATCACTGGGATATACGGGTGCACAATCCAATATGGGTATGCGGATTCTATACCTCTTGATGGTGAGAACTTTATAGACCATGTGTATGCTTGTTTGACTGCCTATATAGCAAGATCCGCGGAGCATGTGCCATCTGAGGTTCCAGGTGTCCAAGAAGAGCTATCACGCGTGGAGGAAGCCAGGGACGCAGGTCATGTTCATGTCCGAGGGAAGACGAGGTTTCATATAGGCCAGAATTGTAGCTGGTTTGATAGAACTATGCTTGCATTTTATGAAGTCATGCATAGTAATTGCCGGTCCTCATTACCGGCTTTGGATGTGCCTCTTCCTCAACGTATGGAAGTCGGTATGCTCTATGAAGCTTGAACAGTGAATTATAAGGGGAGATTATAGATGGCGCCCCATTGTTGTCCTCATTCTCGTGATTCACGGAGAAAATAGCTAGTGTTTAAAGATCACATAATTTAAGTGAAGTAGGTATGTCATGTTCAAGATTCGATTCTTGTAAAGCTTTCGTGGCAATGGAAGTTCCATGGATGTGTTGGACAAAGGGGAAAAAGTTCCCCCAAAAAAGTGGATATACAGTGTGATAGAAAACGTTCAAGTTATCATGTGAAATGCTCAAGGGATTTCTGTATTTCCAAGTACTGGGTAAATACGGAGTGCAATCGGAAGGTTGATTCAGAAAGTTGGAGTGTCAACTGTTAAAAATTCGCCGCGGTTTCACTTCATGTCGTGGCGTATATCGAAATAATTAACTTTATTCATTTTTCTTCACTCTACCTATTTCTCATGAAAACTATTTATGTTTCATTGAATTGTTTGCGTTTTTCAAAATTCCCCTCTTATTTTGAAAAAATCTTGAATATTCTATGGGATGGAGGAATTATAAGTCTATAACAATAAAAGACGGGCATTGACAATTAATATGATAATTAGCAACAATTTAAATCAATAATCCCAATTAAACCGAGTCAAGCCATGTGCTTGTCTGAGCCAATTTATACATGTAGTTATGTACATTAGAGTTTTCATGGGTCCTTTCGTTTAATGATCTTTGTCTGTCCTCTCCTATAAAATTCGCAGCAGAGACGAAACTTTCAAAAATTTAGAAAGGCATGGCTTGAAAAGCCGCTGTTTCAAACCCGTTAACTCTCTTGTATGTGAGCTAAAAGTTTAACATGACCTCAAAGGCTCAAACCAACACATATTCAACCCAAATCCGTGTCCATTCGTTCAATGAACTTGGTCAGTCCGAAGCACAAAATTAGCGCACACGTACTAAATCTTCAAAAATTTACAATGGCATGGTCGGTTAACTCACTTGTCCGTGATCTCACTATCCCATATCCAATCCAAACCTGTATTTAATCACCTCTATAGAAACCAGTTTGACCCATCCTTTTTGTATTCAAAAGTCAAGACACCACTCTCAAGTTACACACTTTATGATGCAAAAAGTGGTTGGTATCTTTTTTGTGTGGCCAAACAAACATGAAAAAGAGAGAGCAAAGTGAGAAGCATGGTGTAGGATGTACCTATAATACTTGGGACCAAAGTGGCATCCACTCCTAATAACTACAGTAGATTACAATTTGCAAAGGTCAACAAAGTGTTTATTCAATTCATGTTAAATCATTTGCTCAAAGAGACAAATCCTGCTTAATCACTGCCTCCCACTATTATTAGTAAACTCCATCTCATAAATATTTTGTATTTACTTTATTTAGTGAAACCATGTTAAAAGTATATACTTAAGTGTAATTATTTGAATGTTCCCACTCTTAACTATTTTATTTATTGTGCGTTGATTAAAAGTATTCTATCGATTGTTGGTACATGGATGATGCAATATCATTTGGGTTATTCAAGTTAAGTTACTGTTTAAAACGTTCCAGCCAAGTTTAGTTTTTCATTCACGAGGTAGAAATCGAAATCATAACCACTTATTTAATAAACGAAAACTCTTATCACTCACACCAACTAACTTTGAAATCTATAGAGTATTTAATTATGTGGAACAAGTTGAAAGACTTTCTATTATTCATTTATACAATTCTAATTTATCATAAACGCGTACAATTTACGTTATTAGTTAGTCATTCCAATATACTTAGTCATTCCAATATACTCATGTATTTTTGATATATGAAGAGGTAAGGCTACTTCTTTAGAGAAAATTCTCATGGAGTGATTAAGAGACAAGGTAGTCAAATAAAATTTGACATTTATTTACTAATTAGTACTCGTATTCCGTACACTAAAATAAATACTGGTACTTACATTTAAAATGACATTTAGCCTACCAGAGTTAGTTGTTGTGAAGGGCCTTAAACAAATGATTAGGAGTTTGATTCCTTATTTATACGAATTCAAAAATCAAACTCACAAGATTTAGTAACCTTCGGTTTTTCGAAAGAGATTGCTCCAACTGTTTTTGACGGATACTTCCGATCAACAAGACATTTAGACCTAAACATGTTTACCCAACTAGTTGATAAATGCACATAATAGTTTGATCATCCCTTGGTCCTAATGATGGTAATAGTTCCCCTGCCTCTTGTGTGAATTTTGGTTAAGCCAACGACGGCCTTGCCGGATAAACCCGACCCATTGGTTGACACGACAGACCGGGAAGCGAAGTTGCCAACAGGGTGTTTGAGTGGCCGAGTTGGTGGCATCAAAATTCTACGGTTAATGTCATTCAATGTTATATCACCCTCTTCTCCCCCTGGCTTTACTAGCACAAAGGGATACACCATCTTTGTTGGGTTGCTTCTTTTTCTATTCAACCTTTTGTTCTTCAGCTCCATGTTCCCTATGTAACACACAAGACACAACAATCATTGACTCTAACTTTAAAATCAAATTAAATTCAAGGGAGTAGTTACATCTTACAACACACAAGGACTTTAAATGTTTTTATATAGTATATTGTAGTTTGTAATAAAGTCAATGATTTGGTCATTTCCTAGGCAACAAATAGTGATTTGGTATGTATTTGACCCGTCTTAAACTCAAGACATATAGTGTTCGTCTTAAATGAGAATTTGTGAATATTATCAATGGTTTGGTAGATTTTTTTCGGAACTACTATGGGGGAATATGATGCAAATTAAACGTGGTTTAAATTTAATTTATAAATACCACACCTCATAACTTTACCAACTAAATTACTCGTAGGATACAACTGCATGAATTGGTAGAACTTGGAGGAATTAAGATCCGTCATCTTCATTTTCTCTCATAAACCCATTTAATAATATCTTCGCCTTTAAATACTATAACCATTTTATTTATGTGCATAAATGCACAACCATTCAATTTCGCAAGATACAACTTGAACCATTAAAAAAACATAACCTTTAAAGAAAATGGAGAGGTTTTTGACTCAATTTGGAGATTAACAAACATAGTAACATTGTTTCGGAAATGGATCCTCTTCTCCATTTCCTCTCACAATCTCTTTAAATAATAAATTTTCATTTTACTCTTATTTTTTCTTTATTTTTATACGTAAATTTAGAACCGTTATATGTTGTCAGATATAATTCAGACCCTTGGCCTTAATAGATAATGGAGAGAATCCGGACCGGTGGGTGGCATTGCTGGTGTGCCTCAGTCCACTAATGGTGCCTAAAGACGTTGACACAAACTTTAGGACCAAATTTGCAAACTTGGTGAAAGTGTTATTTGTGATCCATCAATACATGTACTCCGTATTAGACTATTAGGTATGTAGGTGGACCAAAAATCATGTATTTATCTGAATTTTTGGAACCCCCGTTAATTCATATTGCACAAAATCTTATTTGTGACGGATGATATCCGTCACAAGCTCATAAAATACCCATTTAAGGGTGAGTGAGAAGCACATGGGGGTGCCCCACCTTGTCTCCTCTCTCCCTTTTGTGAGATGTCACAAGCTTGTGACGGAAATAGTCCGTCACAAGCAAGACTTGCTGTTCATATTGTATGCCATCCGTTTCTTTGCACCATTATTATTCCTCAGGTCTTTTTTATGATGAGTATATTTGTCACAAGCTTATGATATGTTAAATATTATTTATGTGAGTATATAAGATAAAACAGATTATTATTCCCTAGGCACTTTGTTTTTGTCTTATCGGCGAATATAGCCGTCTCAAATGAGTACTACACACTTTATTAAGGCATAGTTTATTTCTTTCTACAATCTAGACTTTCGGCTTGGTCGATCTATTGATTAATTAAACAACCAACTACTACGAAAATGTTGGCAATTTATTGTTGACCGTTTCGGAACAAATTATGAGTATCACCATCCACCACATGATAATTTACGGGTAAAGTCATTTGCTGCCTATGAAAATGATATACATCGTAGGTGAAAAAGTAATTCCTCCGTTAATTATTAGACATTTTAATTAGCTAGAAGTGGTAATTAATTACCTGAGGAGTTAAGCTTGTGATGATGAGCAACAGGAACACTTGCATGGCTTAATTCCTTGTAGTTGGTAACCCAATTATTCCAGTAACTCTACAACAACAACAACATTTGAATGCTCAAAATAAATAATTAAATTGTAATATGTACGTCTGGCCCGAACTTCTTATAATGTGAATTGCGGGCCACACAAAATTATTCACGAAACAATTTTCATTCAAGGTAATTCAATAAGTATATTTTTTTATTGAATTGAGCTAGGAAGTAATATTATGTATACACAACCCAAGAGTAAATTATACTAGTAAACTCTATAATGTCGTCATTCTTTAATAAACACAAAGGGTTGTTTAATTTTTTAAGTAGTGAATCTTATTTTTAGGTTTAATGTACCGACTTTAAACCTAGTTATAGTGTATACGGATTATATAAATTGAATTACGGAGTAAAAGATTTTGAGTAAGATACGGAGTAGTGGCGGAGCAAGGTTTTAAGCTTAGGGGGAGACAAATTTTAGGAAGAATGAATAATAATATAAGGTATAATTGAAAAAAATTTAAAAACTTCAAAAATCTCAACCACTAGGGGGTGAGACGAGAGTCCCTACTAGCCCCCCTTAGCTCCACCACTGATACGGAGTCACTCACAAGATCATGGGTGAAGTGAGTTGGTAAAGGATGATGGTGATGATCATTTGAAGAGGACACCATTAGTCTTCTTGGCTTAAACTGATGAACACTTATGTCAAGCAATGCATCTTCAAGGTAACCCGTAGAGATGAAATTCCAATAATTATTCGTATTATTTGATAAGATTAAGCATGCTGCCTTTTCCTCCATATTATTATCTGCTTAATTAATTAAAAGTTGTACTCTAGCTAGAACGTTTGTTAAAAACCAAATTTCAAAAATGTTAGAGAGTTAAAAGATTATGTGTAGGTATATAACTATATATAGTAACCAAAAAGCAAAACTTTCCTTTTGTCCGTAGAAATGGAAATTAATTACTC
This sequence comes from Silene coronaria, assembly GCA_028566215.1. Taxonomy (NCBI): domain Eukaryota; kingdom Viridiplantae; phylum Streptophyta; class Magnoliopsida; order Caryophyllales; family Caryophyllaceae; genus Silene; species Silene coronaria. The sequence goes on along the minus strand of JAOWBH010144417.1, from coordinate 999 downwards.
CTTAATTCATTGTGTCAGTTGAGTTATTATATTGTCGGTTTCTAAATGTAACATGAGTTGACACTTAAGTGGTTTTATATATATGACAAAAAAATGAATTTGTTCTATTACTTTTTATCTTTCAAAAATTTAGTTTAATTTAGTTATTTTGCTTCGATTAAATAAAATACGGGTCAATTCGTATTACAAAATGAGTTATCTGATCATTACACCCAAAAGACAACTATACAGGGCCAAGATCACTAATAAACCCTTAAATAAGCCCGTGACTATCCGTTATAAACAGAGTCATTCGCATTCATTTCAAGGTGAGATTGCAAATTTTCACTAACTTTAGTATTATTTCTTTATTATTCTAACTCACCTTAGGTTTTACACATTATCCGTAAGACTCACCTCATATCCTACTTTTTCACTTCACTTGAAAAAGTGTGGTTTTAAAAAAATAACTAAAATAAAATAGCATATATATGGTATCAGTTCATTGGATATTTGGATGTCTGCCCTTAAATAGTGTCGAAATTCCACAAGAGTCTTAAGTTGAATATTGAATTTCCAAGACTTTACTTAAGACTTTGATAGATTATTGGGAGTGTTGGCTTAGTCTTGCCTTAAGACTCACGTGCGTTTTGTCTCAAGATTCACCAATAAATCTTACTCTAAGGGTATGATTATCAGTCAGATTCACCAATGTCTTAAGATTCGGATACATCAACTTTCCACTAACATTTACTATTATTTTATTGTTCAAACTTTCTCCAGACTCGCCTCAAACTCTGTACATTATTAGTTAGACTCATTTTAAACTCTACTTTTTCACAATACTTTTATTGTGAGATTTTAAATAAAAAGAATAAAAAAAAATAATTTACACATGTAGAACATTTATTAAATGTCATCACCAAGATGGTGGGATCAAGACTCTTGTAGAGTCTTAAGGGTAAAATTATTGGTAGTCTTGAAACAATTCTTTGGTAAGTCTTGAGATAAGACATACTC
>JAOWBH010144406.1:0-12931 GCA_028566215.1 Silene coronaria | reverse complement strand
AAAAATATCCACATAATACAATAAAGATCTTTCACAATAATAATCTCGCAACAATTATACGGACACAATCATACAATTTCGTCAGATTCAAATCAATTATTAGGTTAGACAAAGCTATGATGAGTCAATTATCACCGATTAAACCAATTTCCAACCGCAAAGTCTCAAAACGTTCTCTAGCTAAAGGTTTAGTTAAGATATCCGCCCATTGCTTTTCAGTACTACAAAATTCAAGCATAATGTGCCCCTTCTCTACATGGTCTTTGATAAAATGATGACGAATGTCAATGTGTTATGTTCGAGAGTGTTGGGCGGGATTTTTTGAAATGATAATTGCACTCGTGTTGTCACAAAATATAGGTATGCAACCCAGTTTTAACCCGTAATCAGATAATTGTTGTTTAAGCCACAAGAGTTGAGAACATACCAATGCAGCCATGATGTATTCCGCCTCAGCCGTTGATAGTGCTATGTAATTTTGTTTCTTTGATCCCCAAGAAATGATACATGGGCCAACAAAAGTAACAATACCCGAAGTGCTCTTACGATCAAGAGAGCATCCTGCAAATATGCATCAGAATATCCTATTAAATCAAAATTACAATCCATAGGATACCATAAATATAATTTGGTTGTTCCGAGCAAATATCTCAGAATTCTTTTTACTGCTTTTAGATGAGATTCTTTCGGGCTGGATTGATACCTTGCACATACACACACACTAAACATAATATCAGGTCTGCTGGCAGTTAAATAAACGAGCGATCCAATCATACCTCTATACATCATTTCATTGACTGACTTATCATCTTCGTCTTTGGACAGTTTTATATTTGTATCCATAGGCGTATTCATTGGATTTCCATTATCCAGGCCGAATTTTTTAAGTATCTCTTTAACATACTTTTGCTGATGTATTTTAATTCCATCATTCGTTTGTTGAATTTGGAGCCCTAGAAAGAACTTGAGTTCTCCCATTATGCTCATTTCAAACTAGGATGTCATTAAATCTGAAAAATAGATACATAAGCGTTTGTTAGTTGATCCAAATATAATATCATCAACATAGATCAGAACTACTAGAAGATCTGAACCCTCCGTCTTTATGAATAATGTCTTGTCGATTGATCCTCTTTTAAAATCACTCTGAAGCAAGGACTTTGATAGTCTGTCGTACCAAGCCCTTGGAGCTTGTTTTTAACCGTATAAGGCTTTATCTAACTTGCAGACGTGATTTTGAAACTTGCTATCCAAAAATCCAGGAGGTTGTTCTACGTAGACTTCTTCTTCTAAATATCCATTAAGAAATGTTGTCTTAACGTCCATTTGAAACAACTTCATTCCTTTGTGGGCTGCAAAAGCTATTAGCAAACGAATAACTTCTAATCAAGCCACAGGGGCGAAGGTTTCATCGTAGTCAATCCCTTCCTTTTGATTGTAGCCTTGTACAACCAATCTAGCTTTGTTTCGTGTTATTACTCTCGTGTCATCGAGTTTATTTCAAAACACCCATCTTGTACCAATGACGGTGCGATCCTTTGGTCAAGGAACTAGATGCCAAACCTTGTTTCTCTCAAATTGTTGAAGTTCTTCTTGCTTGGCAATTATCCAATCTGGCTCCGCGAGAGCCTCTTGAATATTTTTAGGCTCAATTGTCGAGAGAAACGAATAGAAAGAGCTAAAGTTATTCAAGGACCTTCTAGTTTGAACTCCCTTATTTAACCTTCCTAGTATAGTCTCCATAGGATGCGAATTCTTGTATTTCCATTTTGAGTTATCGGTATTTGGATTTTCATTTGAGCTTGGACCTTCTTCTGATGATGGTGAACCAAGGTTTATTCCCCCCGAATCCATTTCATAGGATGTATTGGAATTATGCACATCATTTGATTCCGTACTAATTTTTGAACTTGAAATAGCTTCATTAGGTATAACTTTGTCATTCAAAACCTTGTTTTGAGAGGATTTTGTAGTATCATTAACCACATTCTCAGCTCCCTTTTCTTCATCATCTTTAGAATGATTTAGCTTGGTGTTTGTACCGTTGATGTCATTATCATTCTCCTCCTCACTTAGTTTAGGAGGATCATCCTTAGACAATCAAAAATCTGGTTGATCAAGATTTTCTTCGTCGTCTTGTTCAGGCTTGTTGAACATGTTGACTTCATCAAAAACAACATGCACACTTTCGTCAATTTGAAGAGTTCTCTTGTTAAAGACCTTGTAAGCCTTGCTATGATTTGAATAACCGATAAAAACCGCTTCGTCGCTTCTGGGATCAAATTTGCTTAGTTTGTTATTACCATTATTGTGAACAAAGAATTTTCTCCCAAAGCAACGAAGGTGCGCAATATTAGATTTTCATCCTCTAAGAAGTTCGTAAGGATCTTCTTAAGGGTGGGTCTAATCATAGCTCGGTTATGTACATAACAAGTTATGCTAATGGCCTCTGCCCAAAAACTTCGTAGCAACCTACTACATAAAAGTATAGTATGTGCTATATCTTCTAGTGTTCTATTCATAAGTTCAACGACACCATTTTTTTAGAAGTACGTGGTGCGGAAAAATTGTGTCCCACACCATTATCCCTACAGAATTGTATGAACGCTTGATTGTCAAATTCGGTGCCATGATCCGTACGAATAGCCACTAGGTTGGATTTATATTTGTTTTCGACAAATTTCATTAGTACAGAAAACTCATCAAAAGTTTCATCTTTAGAGTGGAGAAAGATTGGCCAAACGAATCTAGAGAAATCATCAACAAGCATAAAGACATACCTAGATCCTCCTCTGGTTCTTACCTTCGTCGGACCGCATGAATCCATGTGGACGAGTTCTAACGGGACATTAGTGCTTACAACTCTCTTCGGTTAGAAGGATGACTTTAGGTGTTTGCATCTGGCATATGTATCACAGAGTTTTTCTTGATCGAATTTACGTTTAGGCAATCCATAAACTAAATTCCATTTAAGTAGTTTACTTAATATGGAAGAACTGATATGAGCAAAACGTTTGTGCCATAAATATGTATCATCTAAAGTAGCCTTCATGCAAGTAAAATAATTAGAAGGAATGACATTTAAATCAACCATATAGACATTTCTCCTGCGTTGTCCCTCAAGTAGGACACTACTGGTTCCTTCAATAATAACATGACATGCGTCAGAGTGAAAAACCACTTTGTTACCTTTGTCGCAAAGTTGAGATATACTAAGTAGATTGTGCTTTAAACCACTAATCAGATATACATCATTTACGACATGAGATGTAGATATACCAATCTTACATACTCCTATTATATTTCCTTTCTTGTTGTCTCCGAATATTACCTTTCCACCATCAAATGGTTTGAGTGAAAGAAATGACTGCGTTGGGTTGAAGTGCAGCGAGAGGTGTGTTAGTTGTTGAGGTTGCTAGAAGTCGATTACGTCATAAATTATTGAACGAGTCTTGGGTTGGTGGTGATGGTGAGTGGCGTCAGGTGTTGGTGGTGAAACGGCCGTGTCTTGAGGTGTTACGAGGGGAGTTGATGGGGGTGAAGCACACGGGTTAGCCGTGTGTAGTGGGTATTATGGGTTATTTATTATAAGACGGATTTTTATTTATTCTTTCGTAAAATTTACGTAATTAAAAATAGTTTAAAATTATATGTGATTATATTATTGTTTAGGTAACGGGTTTTGTTGGGATGTTCTTTTAATTGGATCGCTGGTGTATATTTGAATTTGTTGAAAGGTAGGAAACTACTCAATCGAATGTACTCATATTGTCTTATTCGTTGTTGGCATATTGAGTTAAATGGTTTGGATGTAGCTTAATTGAATGTTCGGCTGGGTTCTTATATATTGGATTGAATATATATTGGTTTGATTATATTGTTGAGACTGTGATTATTATTGATTGTTGTGGAGTTAGAAATTTATATTTGGTATGAGTTGAGATGAGTAATGTATAGGCCAGGCACGGGGATGTGGAAGGGTCGTGGAGCTGAGGCGGGACTGCGTGTCTTTGGAGTGGGCTGCTTGTCTTTGGAGTGGACTGTGTTTTCCGAAGTGGATGTTTGGCTGTGTGCTCTGATGTGATGGAAGGTCTGGAAGATTTTTTACCATGTAAATATATACTAATCGATTATTACAGGTCTTTTAAATCTTGTTCATTGTTTAGTTTTCTATTCAACCTTTGGTTGACGTGCGTTTTCTGTCTATGTCAAATAAATTTGATTAAGCCGTCTTGGGAGGTGGTGATGCGTGCATAAGGATATGGATTGACCTTGTCATCTTAGACCACTTAGCTTACTTAAATGTCAGACTATTTCTATATTTATTATTTATTTCCGTTGCGAGCTAAATTGTAATTTAAGTTACTTATTAAGTTATTCAGTTTGGTTAATTATAATAAGGTCACTACTCATTAAGTTTACTTAAAGTACTTGAGTTTGTTTATCATTGTTATCCACTGCCTCGGGATTCTGAGATAGTAACAGTTCTATTTATCTGGGAATGTCTTGCTAAAGGCTCCTGAATAAATGGAGGTGTTACATGGATAAACTCAGAGAACTATCCAGACCATAGAGGATATGTTAAGGGCTTGTGTACTAGAGATTGGTGGATTTTGGAAAGAAAGGTTGGATCTAATCGAGTTTTCATACAATAATAGCTATCATGCTAGCATCAGGATGGAACAGTTCGAAGCCTTGAATGGTAGGAAGTGTAGGAGTCCTGTTTGGTGGGATAACGTGACTAATTCAGTAGTTTTGGGACCCCTAATGATTAAGAAGGTGGTGGAACATGTGCAAGTCAATCGTCAGAAAATGAGAACTGCACAAGAACGTCAGAAGAGTTATGCTGATCTGAAAGTTACAAAGAGTTCGCAGTTGGGGACAAAGTTTTGCTGAAAGTGTCTCCTATGATAGGTGTTATGCGATTTTAGAAGAGGGCAAGCTGATCAAGAAATATATGTGAACGTATGAGATTCTAGACAGAATTGGAGATGTAGCATATCGATTGGCTCAACCTCCAACTCTAGATAGAGTCCATAATGTTTTCCATGTGTCGTAGCTGAAGAAGTATGTGCGCGATCCTATAGATACCTCATTTTCTGCACCTTCCGTCACCCATCCAGTGATGATATTGCCCGTATGTTTAGCATAAGTAGCGATTTTAAGACATTTAATAAATCTTTCGATAAGTGTTAGCTCAAACTCATGTGTCAACCCTTTGGTCGTCATCTTCGTGCTGATACGGCCGTTTTGCCAGTAATTAGAGTCAAATCGGAGTTCGGGGGCAAAATCGTCCCAAAATTCGGAAATCATCTCATCCCTAGATGGAATATTTCGGAAAAAGTCGAAACATATTTTGTACCTTGTAATTTGAGTCACACACACGCACACACACATACACACACACACACACAAATACACACACGCGCGCGCGCGCACACACACACACACACATATATATATATATAATATCCTAAAAGATACAAAGTTTACCCTTCACAAAACCTAGGCGAGCCAAGCAGCGATTTACTGCATAGGGAAGAGCAGAAGTACCTTGTCGGCTAGAGTGGGATACGACATGATACCTTAGGTGAAACCTTTGCGTATATACATACAAATGAAAATACCATTTATATGAACCTTTATCGAACTACGTCGGATTTTATTTTGCTGCAGGTGAATACGTATGCAGTCCTTGAGAATAAGGGATTCAATCCATCCACCATCCACCATTCATCTTGTCAGCTTCTTACGGGTCATAGCCAAGTCCAATGAAGCTACCATTTTTTGAGTCAGTCTTAGCACTCGATGTAGGCTAGGTTAAGAATCTAGATTCAGGTGAGTAGTTGTCAAGCCTCGAAATGAGCTTTATCTGATGGGTATTGGCAAAGATGTTCAAATTGATAATTGGTCCATGATTTCGACAAAGACTTTGATTAGGGAGATTAAGATGCCTTTTACCCATGTCTAGTTCAAGCCATGTGTCGGTCATTCTGAAAGATCCTGCACATTTAGGAGTCTGTACGTCGATAAGATTTTGTCTCGGATCGAGTCAATCATGTTCAACATTCAAATGTTAGTCGTTCGAGCCGCATTCATATCCGTTCTAAGTCACACTTGAGTCGCATCGAATGCGCAAGGTTACACCCTTCATTGCCTAAATGTCAAATTGAAATCCAAATTTTGGTTTTTGGTAGAAGTTCGGAAAATAATAAATATTGTTTTTTCAAAGTTGTATAATGATTAAAAATTTGGTTTAATCCAAATGATTAGTATTGTGGGTCGAAGACCCGTTTGAAGTGATTAAGGTTAATGTGGGTTGGTGACCCATTTAAATTTAAATTGTGAGTCGATGACCATTTCAAATGTTTTTGCGGATCGATGACCCATTTCAAATATTACAGGGGGGTCGATGACCCATTTCAAATGTTATCACGGGTCAATGACCCATTTTAAAAGTTGTTGCGGGTCGATGACCCATTTCAAATATTATTACGGGTCGATGAGTTAATACTTCGTATTTCTATCAAGTTGTAATCGGTCGAGTATCCCCTACTCGACCGAGTAAGATGTGTGGATTGTTGAGTAGGGTACTATTTTAGGTGTACTCGGTCGAGTTGGTGAGACACTCGACCGAGTAGGTCTCACTTAGTCGAGTATCACTCACTCGACCGAATGACCTGTCTGTTGTCGTAAATTGAGAGATTTGATTTGGATGATTAAGGAGGTTATATATTCAATTCGTCAGTTTTGTAAATCATTTTATAACCCTAATCATTTTCTTTAAACACCTCCATAATCATTCTAATCATCAACCAAGCAAGGATATAGTCATAGTTCGTCGAATTTCATCATTCCCATGTGTCATTTGGATTGTAAGTGTTAATCTCACCTTTAGTTGAGTTTGCATTGTTCTTAATCCTAATTTGGATTAAAATGGGGATTTGGTAGTATTGTTGTATGCTTATCGCAATAACCATAGTATATCATTGTTATAGGTGGTGACATCGATGATGAACGATTCTAGCTGATCTTCGCGATTACTTTCGGTATTAATATCGAGGTAGAGTTTCACTACTCAGTTGATATGTGATTGTATGAGATGTTTTTTATGTTTTGATGTTGTGATTTGATTATGATGATGGATTGTTGTTGAGATTGATTGTGATGCCCTTGTCGGGAGATGATGTTCACCCCATGTATCGCCTCTTATAGTTCCCGTCCCTAGGAGGTGTGCACATTAGTGATCTGGGTTCACTCGTTGCGATGAGCGGGAATTTTGGTGGCTAGGCTGCGGCCTCCCATCGACAGAGGTGGATTACTTGTTCCAATAGGTAATTAGGTAGGGCTACTTGCTGCGGTGAGTACTCGTATCCGAGCTGCGGTTCGGATACTAGTTATCGGAGTTTAGAGGTGATTGTGATATATTGGATTGTGTTGTGTTTATGTTGTGATGATGATTTGTATGGAATAGTATACTGACCGTGTGGCTTTTATTGTGTTGTGTTCTTCTGTGTTCCATTCGATATGGTCGTCGAATGGTGAGCAATTCATTTTTCAGGTGATCATGATTGAGCTTAGCCGCGGGCTTGTATTGAGACTTCACCTGGCTGGTCATTCATTTAGCTTCCGCCGACTCTTTGAAAATTGTTACTTTCTTATCACATTGTCATTTCGGATTTGTTCTTTGCATTTTGTTGTTTTGTAACCGGTTAAACAGTATTTATTTTGATAAATGTTCTTAGATGGTCTATTTGATATGTACTACCTCGGGCAGCCCGAGATGGTAATCTCCACATTTGCTAGGGAAGGCCTTGCTAAAGGCTCATTGGTAAATTAGGGTGTTAAAAAGTGGTTTCAGAGCGACGATTTTGGAACCTACCAATGAACGAAATGAACGTAGTGTGTCTAATAAAATGAACCCGGGTAGAGATTGTTTGGAGCTACCGCAAAGATTTAGGAGACGTCTCGAGATCGCACCTTGGCCCTTTCTGTCTCTAGTTGGTCACTAAGGGGTAGATGTAGGTAGGGATGCAAACTATGTGTTTTGTATTGTGTGTTCATATGTATGATGAGTTGGAGATGGATGAGTATATGTATATGCATGTTTATGATGTTGGTAATTGACTTGTTGATGGAGGATGTAGTTGATGTGGAGTATAATTGTGTATTATTCCTGAGTACGTGTAGAGGAATGCTGATTAAAAGATATGTATATAGGTGTTATATTGTTGTAGTGTCGAATTTTGGAGGAAAGGAGAGCATTTTTGCATGGCTTGTCCGAGTGGAGTAGGGAACTGTTAGGTTCTTTAACCCCTTTTAGAATCATCTAATAGTATACTAATTAACTTGTTAATTTAGTGATGCTAGATGTAGTTGCATGCATGATGAATTAAAGGAAAGAAAATCATATTTCTTACATTGGTATTAACCGAAAACGTGGGCACCAAGTTAGGACTCCTTCCTAACTTAGATCTATCTTGAGCTTGTTAACATTAGGATGATCCTCCAAATCTTTAAGTGTTCAAGGTAGAACACCCCCTCTTAGTTGCACCCAAGACTTACCCAAACTTCTAATATAATTATTAACTAGATAATCATTATTAGAAACTTTAAGAATTGATTCTAATATTAGTTATATTACTACCATAGTAATCTTATGTGAATATTAGAATTTATGAACAAATTATTATGCATAAAACAATTTTTATATTTTTAGAGAGAAGGTGATGCAGGAGCGATGCTAAGCTCAAGCGCACTCTTAATTAATGCTAGTCTGTGCCCTTATTTCGGAGCTACCCAAAATGCAAGTTACGTTGCGATGATAAGTTGGGTAATGGAAAAAGTTTAGAAGGAGCAGAAGAACACGACCATCAATAACTGAAGTCGAGAATCGTAGCGTTGAAAACATTGAAGGACTTGATTAATATGCTACTATTTCCAAGACTGATTGATTTCTAGTTTTCTTCATTATTTATTTAATGTGCTTAGTTTTATTAAAATAGGATTTAATGTGTGCTAAGTTTTCTTAAACTAGGATTTAATAAGCATTGTAATCACCCACAATGGGGAGGAAAACCGTGTAAAGGACGAACCAAGGGGCTATATAATCCTTGGTTTTTCCTCATTTGTAATCATCCAATTTTGTGAATTATAAACTTGAGTGTGAGATTTTTTTCTCTACTTTGAACTCTTGCGAGAGCTCTTGTCTTTTTAGCGAGGTTGACGCCCCTTTCTAGACTTGCGAGTCTAGAGCCCTTTTTCTTCCTTGCGAGGTTGAAACTCGAGTTATTCGATTATTCTTGCGAGAATAATTGTTTAATTCAAACCCGAGTTATTCGAATATTCTTACGAGAATATTTGTCTAGTTCTAGTGTTTAACTTGAGTCCTTGTGAGGGTGAGATTTATACACATATCCCTTTCATTTCCGCTGCAAACTAAATTCTAAAAACACAAAAATAACACCCAAATACTACAACAAAACAGATCCGTTTCTTATCAGACCCGTTTTACATCAGATTGGTATCAGAGCATCAAGATTCTTGATTTTTCTTAAGATCAAGACGATCCATAGCCGGTGTTATTATCCCAAGGAGATTGAAAAATGTCTTCAAATGATGGTTCCTACCAAGACACATGGGAGGAACGTATGGAGTACCTCGCAAAACAAATGGCACAGATGGATTACAAAATCAATCAGATTTGTAATCACACTCTAAGAAAGAAAGGAAGGAAACACCATGAAAGCTCAGATTCTGATGGGAGCACTCATTCCATACCTGAACCAAGGAGAAACAGTGATGATGATCGTGGATTAAAACTTGACATTCCGGAGTTTGAAGGTGAACTTGACGCTGAAAAGTTCCTTGATTGGGTAAGACAAGTGGAACGAGTCTTTGAATATAAAGGCTATGATGAACGCAAGCAATTCAAGATTGCTACCTTGAAACTTACCAAGTATGCCTCCTTGTGGTACGAAAACCTCAAGAAACAAAGAAGGCGTGAAAGGAAGAGTCGGATTGAGACGTGGGATAAGTTAAAGAAGCATCTACAAAAGCGATTCATGCCTAGAGATTACGAGCAAGAGCAATACTTAAAGCTTACATCCCTTTCTCAAGGAAACTTGAGTGTGGCCGATTACATTAAAGAGTTTGAAAGGCTAAACATTGTGTGTGACCTTGAGGAGCGAGAGGAGATGCAAATTGCTCGATTCATCAAAGGTTTAAATCCTTCGTTGGCACAAAGAGTCGAAGTTCAGAACTTCATCGATTTTGATGATGTCTGCAAACTTGCTCTTAAGTTTGAAAGACAAGACAAAGGAAAGAAACCTATGGGAGTTCGTGATAACTCTAAGGTTACTAATCCTTTCTATAAATCCAACCAAACAACATCATTCAACAGAGAAGTCAAAAGGGAAGAGTCGAACGACAAAAGCAAAGGAGTTGCTACCACTTCCCAGGACTTGCGTTCTAGGAGATGTTTTAAGTGCCAAGGCTATGGACACATTGCAAATGAATGTCCACAAAAGAGAGCACTTACTCTTCAAGAATTGGGTGAAATTACTCCATGTTTCGTGGTGACCAATGAGACAGATTCCAGTTCTGTCCAAAATAACGAAGATAAAGAAGATGGAGAGGTTCACACCCATATTGTTGAACCGATGTATGACACTGATAAGGAAGTTTTGGTGATAAGAAGCTTACATATCCAATCCACACCCGTTGAAATGGAGCAACGTGAACAAATTTTCCATGCTCGTTGCAGGGTACGTGGTAAGACGTGCAATTTAATCATTGATAGTGGGTCTTGCACAAATGTCGTTGCTACTGATCTGGTGGATTCATTCAAGCTTGAAACTCGTAATCATCATAAACCCTACATGCTACATTGGTTGAACGAAAACAATGGGATCAAAGTTAAGAAACAAGCTTTGCTTTCATTTGTTATGGGCCCTTATGAAGATGAAGTATGGTGTGATGTGTTACCCATGAATGCTTGCCATATTCTATTGGGGCGTCCATGGCAGTTTGATAGGGAAGTTGTACACCAAGGAAGAGATAATGTTTACATTGTAAGCAAGGGGAAGGACAGATTTCACTTGAAGCCCTTACCACCTAGCAAGGTGAAGAAGGAAGTAAAGACAATGGGGAGTTTGTTTATGAATGCTACTGAATTTGTTGAAGCCTTAGAACAAGGAGAACAAGCCTATGTTCTTATGGTTCGAGATGTGGAGAAAGGAGTTGGTGTCAATGATGAAGCTGTCCAAATCTTGTTGAAAGAGTTTGGCGATGTATTTCCCGATGAATTACCGCTTGGGTTACCTCCTAAGCGTGGCATCGAACACCAAATTGATCTTATTCCAGGAGCTTCACTTCCAAATAAACCCGCCTATCGATGCAATCCAGAAGAAGCTAAAGAGTTGCAAAGACAAGTGCAAGAGTTGATTGATCGAGGCTATGTGCAAGAGAGTCTTAGTCCTTGTGTCGTACCTACTCTTTTGGTAGCAAAGAAGGATGGGACATGGTGTATGTGCATTGACAGACGAGCAGTGAATAATATTACCATCAAATATTGCTTTCCTATGCCAAGGTTAGATGATATGCTTGATGAGTTGAATGGAGCTCATATATTCTCAAATATTGATCTTTGAAGTGGTTATCATTAGTTGAGGATTCAGGTGAATGGAAAACAGCCTTTAAAACAATGCAAGGGTTTGTATGAGTGGCTTGTTATGCCATTTGGGTTATACAATGCTCCTTTCTCTTTCATGAGACTAATGAACGAGGTTTTAAGGTCCTTCCTTAATAAGTTTGTCGTTGTTTATCTTGATGACATTCTTATTTAAAGCAAAAATAAGGAGAAACATTTATAACATTTATAACATTTATGAAAAGTGTTAGAGAAGCTAAGAGAACAGAAGCTTTATGGGAATCTTGATAAATGCATGTTCATAGTGCCTAGTATGACCTTTCTTGGTTACATTGTAGGAGACGAAGGGGTGAGCGTTGATCCTTCAAAGGTGGAAGCAATTCAATCGTGGCTTATTCTTAAAAAAACTTATGAAGTTAGAATTTTTCAGGGTATGGGTTCATTTTATCGAAGTTTCATTCAAAATTTTAGCTCTATTGTTGCACCTATTACCGAGCTAACAAAGAATGGAGAATTTGATTGGAATCCAAGCGCGCAAAAGTCATTTTATGAGATTAAAAATAAGCTATGTACAACGCCTATTTTAGCTTTACCCGACTTTGACAAACTATTTAAAGTTGAGTGTGATGCTAGCGAAGTTGGAGTTGGAGTTGTTCTAATTCAAGAGAAACAGCCTATTACATTCTTTCGTGAGAAATTGGGAGGAGCAAGGCTGAAGTATTCAACCTATGACAAAGAGTTCTCTGAAATTGTGCGAGCGTTAGATCATTAAGCTGTGAAATGTAGGAAAGGAGACAATTTAGGCGAAAAACCCGTCTTTCATGCTCATTTTGATGGCCTAAAGATGAATCGTGCACAAAGACGTAAATGGGAACAAAGACAAGAAGGCCTTAGTCAATACAGAGGGGAAATTGAGATGAAATAAGCAAAAAGGCTAGTTATGAGACATCCCGTCCGAGATGCCTCACAGCCCGACCGGGATGAAGACTCGACAAAGGGACATCCCGTCCGAATTGGGCTTCAGCCCGTCCGAGATGGTGCTTATCTCGTCTGAGATGATACACATCTTGTCCGAGATACAGCTCAGCTCCGCCGACTTATAATCATTTCCTTAACCTAATCTTTCCACTATAAATACCCATTTTGTAGGAGGATTAGAGGGAGAACACACTGTTAGCCTCCATCCTTCATATTAGCAAGCTATTAGATCTAGATTATCTCTTTAATCTCTCATAATTAGTTTAAATTTATCCTTAATTATTCATAGATCTAGGTTGTAAT
>JAOWBH010144395.1:0-12936 GCA_028566215.1 Silene coronaria | reverse complement strand
CGAATTCTGCTTTCATTTCCCCCGTATAGAGCACTGAGTTACTAAGGTTACGGTCTTCATCCCACAATGGGGTCTTTAGGGTCAACTGCCTTTCATCAAGCAAGGAATTCATACGCCCAATTACGTGACTCACTAACTGGCCACTAACTGTATCACTAACTGTATAAGATAAACTCGCCTTCCTCCCTTGCATTGCAAAAGATTTCGTAAAATGAAGTCAGCATGCATGCCTCGATTTCCTGAACATTTGACTTGGCCCCGACTCATATTCTATGAACTTGCCTTACCCAGTGCTGGTTCTAAAAGAAATACATATTTAATCTTCTGCCCTATGAATGCTCACTCAACGAAAGAGCTCGACAAGCGACACTACTTTTCCTATTTTGAGATTTAATGCACCCTTTCGGCTTTGGGTCAACATTGAAGCGACCCATGCGATCAAACCTCAAAAGTTCACTGAAACCCTTGAAATTTGTTATCAAAGCGCTGTTTTTGTCTCTAAAGTGAGCCTTGGGACCTGCCTTTTAAAGCTCCGTAAATCCGTGAAAAGTGGGGTGTGCTGACGAGCGCAAGCTATTAGGTAAGTAGTTTACGAGTGCAAGCTAAAGTCAAGAGGCTTAGGTCAAATTCCCACTCTTGCCCACAAATAGCTATTCAGCTATGCTTCCAAAAACACGTTGTTTTGGCCAATTTATGTAGTTTTTTCTCGGGTTTGTTTAAAAAATATATATATTTTTTTTTATTTCAGTACTAAAAGCAGGTTAGTAAGCCAAAACACCGGCTGGAAGGGGAGGGGACAGTCGAGAACAGGGGGAAGAGGAATCCTCAATCCAAGCTTTCACCGGTTGGAGGTCCCACACGAGCATATAAAACCAAGTGCCACAGCAGGGTCCCTCGAGACCTTATGGGTTGGGCGGAATGCTTTGTGTACCCAAGAATAAGAATTTATTCCACGAGGGACGAGGAACGAGGCAGCAGATTGATTTCAGAATAGAATAAAGGAATTGATCCGAATAAAAAGAAAGTCTAAACTTTTAGAATAGAGGATCAGCGATCAAAATAAATTTCTTTTTCGCGTAATAGCCTATCTCCGGGTAGCCTATTCTCAGGGAACAAGTTCTCAGAAGCTTTAGAGCTAATACAGAGACCAGAGACCAACCAGAAAAAAGAGAACCTCCAACTTGGTTTATTTATTGCACCCTTTCTTAGAGAGATCATTCTCATTCCTCAGAATTAGGAATGATCAGCCAAGCAGAGCAATCTGAATAAAAAAAGAAGAAAAGAAAGAGAGGCATTCGCCGATCAAGTACAAGAGGCAGTCCACCAGATGAAGATGATGAAGATGAAATCGAAGCATTTGGTTGATTGATATTCCTGTGGAAAGGCAGGTCCTTATGTATCTTAATGGGGCGTTATGTGAGTTAATCCCCCTCAATATATGGTATAAAAGCACTCCTTTTATGAGTGAGAAGAGGATGCGATAGTAGGATTTCCCCTGTCTGCTGGTCTTTGCTCCGCTCCTCCCCAAGACTAACTCTTGGCATGATATGCGTACAGGTACACAGGATTTCCTCTTTGCTGGTTATAAGACTCTCGATCGCATGAGAACCATTCTTGAAGGACACTATGCAGGCATTGAGTCCAGCTTTCTTTAGTTGGAAATGCTCTATTGTTGTGTCTGATTACAATTCCGGTAGGAAAGCCTGCCCAACTGGTTCAACCGGTTTAAAACGGGCACCTCGCCTCTAGTATAATGGGGGCTAGAAGCCCTCCTGCCTCTTTAAAAGCTCTTACCGACGAAACGGGCGAGCAAATCCCGTCATTGCACGTGATGCGGAGTGCTTTTGGAACAATATTAACGTATGTGATAAGCAGGCTTGAACTCCGAGAGAGGGCGAGCTCACCGGCCTCACGTTTGAAAAGGGGGCTCCTTCATTCGTACCACAACTTTGTTCATGAGCTTGGTTCACGTATGGCAAAGGGAGGACCAAACCACCTCACCTCACTTTCTTTCATATGCTACGCTAGCTAGCTTTTCTCCTCGCTCGGGTACGTCTGTGAAGGAACCAAACCATTACTACCGGACTCTTTTTCGTCAAATTCCAAATCAAAGGGATTATGCTGCCTGTGAGCCCTGGTGGTTGAGAATGAGCGAGGCATCAACAAATACCTATTTGTTTAGCCAGAAAGGACCCCTCAAATGAAATTCCTTTTTGGTTGCTTTGTTCATAAGCAAAGGTTAAAGGCATTAGAATAGGTGTTTTGGGTCGAGCCCCACAGCGAACAAGGTGTGATTGCGAACCTTCCCGCTTGCGAATTCTCATGCCAACTTTCTGATTTTATGATAGAATGGAGGGGAAGATGGAATCGATGCCGATTTCAGAAGCAGCTTTAGCTTTCGCTGATCGTGGATACAAAAGAAAGGTAGTTCCACTGTTAAGATCAATAACTTACTTGTCCTCGGACAATAAGGAATCAACTTACCTTCAAGCTACCTCGATACCGAATGAAGCTGCGGGTCGCAGCCCAGGCATCCCTGATCTCAGGTCAAGGAAAGCATTCCTTTGTTGATTCACTTAGGTTCGTCCGTAACGGGAGATGCCCTACTTAATGTAGGTGGGTACATCGTTAAGTACGTTTTCTGCTTCCCCGAGGACGAGTTGATATGAAACCATTTCCCGTGTGGGTAGCTGGGCAACAGGATCGTGCCACGTGAGGGGGGTCATTTCATAGAATGCTGTTCTCTCGACCCATGGGTAGTAAGTAATGCTCTTAGGGCTTCACCCCTTACTTTAGTCTATTTACGAAAGAATGAAGTGAGTTAGGTGTGAGTGAACACTATTTAGAAGAGGTGATTTTGTTAGTTGTATTGATCGGACCTTCCTTTACTTGACCTGCTGAAGACCGGCTTGATTGTAGATTTGACATAAAAGGTCTAAGGCTATCCCTAGCCCACGGGATAGCCCCCTTGTTTAAAGGGTTCTCGTTTCCTGTATTTAGTAACTTACTTCTCTAAAAGTGAATTTGTACTCTCGCGTGTAAGGTACCTTGATTGAATTAGGTATGCTTCCTGCTTGCTGAAGGACAGGTTGTTCTGAAATGAGGCTAAGAAGGGGTGTTAGAATGAGGGACGCGGCGGTTGTAAAAGAATGTCGTTGGGAACGAAACTGGCACCACCCAACTCAGACATCAGCCACCGCACTAGAAGCTACTAAAGGTCTTTGTTCCAGCTCTAGAATGAGATGTATCGCACGAAGCAAACGCATTAAAAACTACATGGTGTCATTTCTCAGGTAAAGAAATATCGTAGACTCTATTTTATGGTTGTGATTGTGTTGGCTTCCAGTCTAGTTTTTATGAAAAGGCATTTAGAGAGAGAGAATTCTCATTACATTATGATTATTTAGGATCCCCGGTAAAGAACTCGACACTACACTTTCGTGAACTTCGAAGAAGAAAAGACTGCCTCGATCCTAGATCCTATTCATCTTATTCCTGTATTCATTACTATTTAGTATATTTATATGCAAGCGCCTTTAAATTTATTAGTATAAAAGGTAATAAGATGCTGCAGGCAGGCTCAAGGTCAACTTTATCACTACTCGTATCACACTCAACTACTTATTCTTGTCTAGCTGCTGTTCCAACCTTACACTGGTTAATTAAATGGCAGAGGATGGCATCATCAAAACAAAAGTAAATCGTACGTAGTATAGTGGTGTTGAAACAACCAAGCAAGTTGGAAAGCTCTTTAGTTAGAAAAAGAAATCATCATCCCCTTATATGTGGTATATAAAGCAAGCATTCTTCTGCTCCCGGGATTCGCACGCTCAAGAAAGATCTTTGGTTTCTTATTCCTTGGGGTGGTTTCGTGGAACTTCGTGTGTAAAATTGGTAATAAGCCTTATTGCATTGCTTTACCAACGAAATAAATTGTGAATTAAGGGTCGAGCTTGCCTCTAACAGCTGGCTCTATACTCTCACTTTGGGACTATGCTCTCTCGTTCGTTGTGTATACTTCACTTGCTTCTTTTCGCAGGACAGGTTCGAGATATATCGAATAGAAGGGAAAAAGGCAAGCCAACAAGGCAATTCTAGTCTTTGCTTTGATAGGATAGGTTGGCTCATAACAAGTAACCAGGCTTCCTCGGATACCAGATCGGAAGTCAGTCAAGCGAGTCGAGTCCTTTGGGGTTTGCAGTTTCCTGGGCTTCTTGGAGGATTATTGGCCTTTGTCTTCAGGATGCCCCTTAAAAAACAGCGGCGTCAACTGGTTTATTGTCCCCAGCTGCTCTCTTTCTTTATGGGGCAGCATGTCTGGGATAAGGGTTTTTCTCTTTCAGTAATCTATGGAACGAGCGAGTGTAGTATGCGCTCCGGAGGGTGCGAAGCAGAGTCGCGGGGATGAGACCCATAGGAAGAGGAAGCGAGTGTGTTGACGAGTGAAAGAAGAGGCGGCAGAAAAGGCATCCCCCCCGTATAGAAAGTACCATTTAATTTGGTCAAAAATTCTTTATCATATAATAGATAATAGATGAGATAGATATCTTGTAAGTGAGTAGTGCTATGTTATCTTATCTTAAGAAATAAGACGAGTCAAACAACTCTAACAATTGAACAACGAAGATCGCTCCTAAAGTTAATGTGAATCAAGTACATAGTTATCCTATTTAACTGGCGAAAGAGCTAATGAAATTGGCCCGTTATGCTAAGTTTCTTCCTGATTATATGATATTTTATGAGTAAGAGAGGCCCGTTGTGACAGAGTTAGATGCACATCATAAGGATGGGTTGCCATTCTTGCCACGGCTATTCAAATGCCTTTTGCAGTTGACCTTGTTGGGCTCCCATAGGTGTACCCGGCGGTATCCTGAGAAGGCGTCTAAGAAGCTTAGCATGGAGTGACCGCTGGTGGGATCGACTAGTTGGTCAATTCTCGGCGGGGGGTAAGAGTCCTTGGGTCCTGCCTTGTTGAGATTGGTAAAGTCTACGTGGGCTCCGGAGGTCTTTTTTACCATCACAACGTTGGCGAGCCACTTTGGATAGTCACATTTTTCAATGAACCCTGCGGACAGGGGTTTGTCCACTTCTTCCTTAACCTTAATGTAATGTCTGCGTCCTTTTCGGGCGACATGCTCCTTTTATTGGCCGCAGAGTTTTGTTTGAAAGCCATGACCGTGACGTTACAGGGTCTCGAGGAGATCTGGTTGTCATGGAGCTTTTTCCGCTTTTTCGGCGTTTGACACGTATACCAGAGTCAGTGCCCGGACGGACATGCTAGGTTATAGATCTCTCCCAGCGGCTCTCCTTCGAACAGGAAGGACGGGTAGCAGTATGGTCCCCATCGGGCCAGCTCCTCTCCAGAGAAACCATAGGGCGCTCCGCTGGTCGGTTTAAGGTGAGACAGTTTGAAGCCGAGCTGCCCAAAGGCTCTATTCAATGGTCAAGACGACCTTCCTCTTTCTCAGCTGGAGAAGAAAAGATAGCAAGCCGCAGCCTTAGGTGCACACCGAAGTGGTGTGAACGAGAGCAGACTTTTTTAGCTATAGTAAAGGCGGCAAAATGGGTATGCGAGCGAGGGCTCTATCGGCTGATTGGCGTCGAGCCTCGTTCAAAGATGAGGGAACTTTTTTGCCTCTCTTTAACAAGCTCCGGGAATCTTCCAACTTGTTATGGTCCAGCACCTTTGGTTGTTATTGTCCTTTATTAGTAAATCGTGAAGTCTGACCCTGCTTGTGGGCCAAATTCCATACTGAGTATAGGGAAGGATAGCTAGCTGCTCGGCATCTCTTTAACAAAAAGAAAGGATCGGTTCCTAATGCTTAAGTAGAAGGTTAAGTCGTCCCCTGGGGAAAGAACACTAGACTTATACGGAAGCTTCCCTAGTGTATCTTATATTTGCTTGCTTTTCTCTATGCAGGTGCCAGTTCACAGCTACTTTCTAATCTAACTCGTTTCTTTCTGGGGGTCAACAGCCTACCTACGCCCTGGATTTAGTTAGGTCAGACGGACAAGTGCATATATGTACGCTCTATACAAGACACAAGAAAAGAGTCGTGACAAGAATAAAAGAATCTATATATATGTTATGTATATCTAATTAGATTATATCGTGCGAGATCACATCCTACTCTCATTAATAAGTTAAGTTAGTTATGTTATAAGTAAGGATTGCAAGAAGCGCGCCTAGAAGCTATGGCATTTGCATTTGAGTCTTAAAGTTTCATTCTAAGCTTATATATAAACATATAAATACCAGAAGATGGTATGCGCCCAGCCCAGTAAGTAAGGTATGTAGGTAGAGAAAGAACCTATTACCATGAATGCACTTGTTATTCCAAAAGACGTAGACAGATAGAACATCTACTCTATAATTAGAAGAATTAAGTATGAGCGGGACATTCCCGATAACAACCACAAGGCCAAAGCAGCTTCCTTCAAATGCAGGAAAGTTAAAAGTTCAAAGTAGGTTAATGATAGATAATAAACGTCTTCACCCCGCCAGCGATATAAAATCTCTCACTCAGCCCGGATATTCTAAAGTCTCGCTACTATACTAGAAACTCTATAATGAATGAATCAATGTTTAAGTCGTCATAAGATGAATCTCGTCATTACCAGAAGATACCCCAATTGGCATCACATAATCCTTATACTAGGCCACAACACAAGGGTCCTTCTATGAGAGTGCAAGCAAACCCCAATACATGGTGCCTCTTACTTATACTTAGTCTTAGTTAGGTCTCGTCCTCTTATCTTATATAGTGTCTTAGTCTTATGAAAGCATTCTAATAAGCTCTACCTGGGTTATGAGAAGACAATGCCAGCGTCACTTCTTCTCCCTTACTTTTTGTTAACCCTTATCTTTTTTGTTAATATGTGAACGCCTCTCGTATCTGCTTAAACAGGGCATTTGCAGCCAAAGCATTTTAAACAGGTGAAGCCGAAGTAGGTTACAGTGCTTGCTTATCTATCTGAGGAAAGAGCTGAGCTCAACAAAAAGATCCTATCCTATATAGTAAGTAAATAGACGACTAGGGAAGAAATGAATACTCAGATGCAGGGACGGGGATTCAAAATCTATTGAGGCAGATAGAGTGGAAACGTCGGCATTTCTCTTTTACGTGGACGAAAAGTCCTTTCCAATAACATTTAGAGTAGTTTCCCTTAGAGCATAAGTTAGATGCCCAAAAACAGCTCCCTTTTCTGCATTTCGGGCATTAAAGGGAAATGCTGCTTCTTAAAAGCTTTTAAGAAGCTGGGAAAAGAAAGGGTATTTGAAATACCCCCTTAACTCATAACAATGGGCTGCTTTTAGTGATAAGAGCCTGAAGCGCAGCCTATACCTTACTCCGCAATTCTTTATGTTAAGGAGACTGACTGATATGTCGTTTTGAATGACTATCCACCGTAAAACAAGTAGGATCGATCTTCCTCGGCATACCAATTAGACTAGACTGCCTGCCCAAACAGTGTCATTGTAGGGTATGTTTGATTTTGATTTTGCAATTTTCTTAGTGGAAATCCTCGGAGAAGAGGGTCTCTATGTCTTCCACCTTGGGTGCTAGCCCCGGGCTAACCTCCATCAGCCCCGTAGAAGATGGTCCCTGTTTTGTATGATGGTTTCATACCATGAATGAAGAAAGCTCCGCTGTCTGAGATCTTTTTAAGGCGGTAGGAAAGACCTACTTACTTGTACAGAGGGGTTGGTTCCGCGGTAAGGTTTAGACCTTATTATAATAGTTCTTTTCTTCTATATTATATTATATGAAAGGAAAAAGCCATATATACCTTCTAACCTAGACAGCCTGTCTATAACTGGAAGAGGGGTGTTTCTAGGAACCAGAAAAAAAGGTAGGGATGGTGGTTTCTTGTACATCACAAACTTCGGATAGCTTTGTGATTAAGTTGTTAATTTGAGCTGTCATCTCCATCTTCGAGAGAAGTCGGCTACCATCCTCCGTGGTTAAGAGAATAACCGTCCCTCTCAATGATTTGCTCACCTCGCAATCCTCGCCCATAAAAAAGACTTAGCTTTCGCATAGCTCGTGACGGATGGATAGACATATCGAGCAAAGAGATCCATAACAGCTAGAGTAAGTAAGTAGCCTATCCTCGTAAACTATAATTGGTTGGTTAAAGATTGGACCGCTAGTGGTTGACGTCGGGAAAGGGGTATGAACCCCACTTGACTTAGTATTTGAATTTGTAGAAAGCATGGGAAGTAGCCCAGTTAAAAGTCAGACTTTCTTATAGTTATCGAGTAACCTTACTAGGACAAGCTGACAGTCATAGGTATGATATATCATTACTTAGCTTAAGAAGCTTTTATTCTACTTTCTACTAAAGGCTTACCTACTTTATGGACTGCAGTTATAGGATAAGGGCGCCTTGTTGTCAGCCCTTGCTTTAGTATAGTATATCTCTTTTGCAAGACTTGTGTACTACTTGAGTGCATATAAGATAGACTCCTAGTGTACTTCTTTAACGCATACACATACTACATAATTGCGTGTCTCTGAGATTGTCCCATCTTTTGGGGCATGCGCTTGATGAGTACTAGCACCTCACAAAGATTCTTTTCCTTGGACAGCCTCATTCTCAAAGGCTGACTATCTTGGTTCGCTGACTGTCCTTAACTCCTAAACAACTGACTTTCTATCTATGCAGTCACTTTACACCGCTTCGCTCCACACCGCTTCGCTTCATTGATCGCTATCGCTCTGGTTGATTCCTCGTTGTATTTAAAATACATATTATTGATTTTCTTATCTGCATATAATTAACAAGAATCTTTCTAAGAATTATTCTAATATTTATTTAAAATATTCTCTATTAAATTTTTGTAATAAGGTCTATGCTGTGGATCATAGATTCTTATTTTTACTAAAATAATTAGAATTAAAAAAAGATATAAGTCTATGCTGTGGATCATAGATTCTTCTTTTTTTTTATTTCAGAGATTATTTTATATCCGTTAAGAAGAGACGGGCGAAGCTACTCGACTATAAAGGAGAGTGGATTATTTATTATATCTAAAGGGCGGCCCTATTGGGGGGGTATTTTTTTTTTTTCAAAAGCCATGCTCTCGCCATATCTTTGTTTACTTCCCTAGTTCACTTGAAGGGAAGCCCGGGAAACCGATAAAAAAGTAGACGTTAAAGCAATACCAATCAAGCAAGTTACGCGAATCTAATAATATAAAAAATAAAGAAATGTGATATAATTCTCACCATCATCAGCGGATAGGTGGAAATTAAAAACCGATGGTCTACCAAAGATTCAGTATCATCTATAATAGATAGTAATATAATAGTACATAGGCTTTGCTCTTGCCTAGCCTAGCCGACGTGCGTGCCAGACTGATTGCCCTTTCTTGACTTACGATACGACGAGCCGACCCGAACTGAGACTCAATTCCTGAGAGAGACTACTTTCCTGCTTCCTGAAGATATCAAATAAAAGTCTAATCCTACTAATCTTAAGAGAAAGAAGTCAAAAAGCCTTTACTTCTTGACTACAGGTTCGAGCCTTGTTTTCATAGATTTTTCCTCAATTTTGAATACTACGCTAAAATTTGATTTAAATTTTGCAATCCACGCCACGATTGGGTCTTAGATTACTTGTTTGATTGTCTTAGCTAGCTCAATAACTCGAACTACTGAACTAGATTGCTATGTTTAGAACGTAACTTTCTTTCTAGAGTTAAGTTCCGCTCCTTCCTCTGATTTTGATTGAGGGAGATTTACTTGATAACTAAGCTTGATGCATAGCTTGGGCTTAAGGATTAGTATCTCGAGTTCCTATGAATCTCTGTCCAAAAAGCCAAAGAGTCTGACTGTTTGGGGAGGTTTCGCGGGACTTGTTGGGAAAAGAAAATAGTAGAAAAAAAAGATCATGCTTTCTTTTAAGAGTTTTGCCAATTTAAATAAAAGAAAATCCATTTTATTTTCTGTCACCGGCAAGATGTTTTCAACATAAGTCTTGACTTGTGCTTCGGAAGTGGCTTGCCTTGCTACGGATGAGTCTCGGCGAATAATTATAAGGAATGCTTCGTTTCATACCTCTCCGTTTCGACTCATACAATTACTTAAATAAGGTAAGCCCGAATGGACATGCTTCTCTCATGCCAGATCTATGCTTAACACTTCCCCTTTTAGCGGGGAAAGTCGGGAAAGAAGGCAGTTATCGGGGTCTCGAGATACGAACACAGGTCCCGGAAAATGACAACCAAACATGGTAGGGCACACTCATTTCATCGAAATGCCTGAAAGCGCTGTTTGATGAGCCCGCGTTTTAAGATCAGATGCATAAGGGAGCAGTCGTGCTTGCATGCTTACTGGGTGCTACAATGGACAAGATCTTCAACCTTCAAAAAGCATCCCCCCTAAAAAATCGTGGGACAAGTGGCCAATATCTCAAAAATATCCGTCTTGGGCAAAAGCCAGCACACTCGGGAAAGAGCAAGGGCCGAGGAAGGCAAAGTCGAAGCATTCCCAGTTGGTGATGCAGCAGTGAGAGAAACTTCGTCGAAAAAAGCCCGTTTATAGCTAGAACACTGGGAAGAAAGAGCTGACTGGCTTTCCTTTCCTGCGGACGTATAAGATCCAAGCGAAGAGGCGTATGCGTTCGAGGGTATTTATAGGATCGAGCTGGAAAAGACGCTGCTCCAGATGAACAAACAGCTTTAGCGGATGCTGATCGTGAATAGGGACAGAAAGGTGGTTCCGCTAGATTAAGATCAAGAAATTACTTTTCTGTCTAAGTCAGGAACCAACCTTCAAGCTTCAAGGTACACTCGGCCGATAGTGAGAGGATAGGCATGTTGTTCCAGGAACTCAAGAACAAGAAAGAGGCTCATTCTGGAAGAACGGGGTTCACAATCCTCTCCTTCGTACCTCTCCTTTAGCCGAGCGCTTTCAATCTTCTTTAAATAAAGAAATACTTGGACAAGTTCACTTGCTTATGTTACCTCGAGGTCTTTCATAACCTCTCTCATTCACTCGAGCTAGTAAACTGCCTTGGAGTTGATTCTGAAAAAGATACCTAAACCTTGCCTTTTCTTTGAAAGGGGGACCTCTTTTCTTATTACTTTTGAGCTATTTTGGCGTTCTTGCCGAAAACATATTACGTTGCGGCACTTTTTACTACTTTTTCAGTGAGAAATATCATCAAAAAAGACAGACGATCGGTTAGTCTCGGCAAGCAGCTTCTCCCCGGTCGGTTGAACCAGCAGCTCCTCTTCAAAAGCAAGGGAAGACTGCCGTTACAGAGCAGGGTCCTACCAAAGGATGCTTTAGCTAGCACTTATTCATTCTAAGTGTACGGTGAAACCAATTAATTAGGCTTCGATAGAGCGTGTTAGCCAGAATCGGAAGCTGTGGTCTAGTTCGGTACCTTTAGTTGTCAATCATGAATTCGTTGAAAGAAGTGGCTTGGCTTCCTCCTTCTCTTTGGTGGACAGAGTTAATGTCTTAAAGCTTGGACGGCTTACAAAGAACAAGCCGGTCTCGATGGAAAAGAAATTTACTTTTTGCCAGGGAAACAGCAAACGAAGAGGATGCCTAGAAGGCGGGTGAGAGGCAGCCCCTTGAGAAGTCATGAAATTCTAGCAACCCGAGGATCTCTGCCGAGTGCTTTAGCTCGGTAACAGTAAGAGCATATCCTTATCCAGTTCTTTATGCCTTCGTTCGTCTCGAAGTTTTGCATCTGCCAAGTTGAATTAATTTCCTTCTGCCATGCTTCACTTTTCTTCGGAACCAGAGGTGATATCATACAGATCCCTCCAATCATGGAAATCCGGGACTTCATCTTTTTCTGAAAAACAGAGCTCAAAGATCTAACCGAAAGGAACGAGTTGATGGATATACTTATCCTACAGAATCAGAACAGATTTCCAGATAGGAGATGGAATTCAATCTTTTATCGACGATGGAAAAAAGGACTCGACCTGAGGAAGAGGGTGGGCTGTCTCGAAGTAAGCTGTCTCAACATCGGTATCGACGAGAAAGAAGCCCTTATTATTATTACATTTCCATAGTAGACGCTTGAAGCCATTTCGTATTTAGGAGAGATAAGAGGCTATCAACAGTCCCTCTTAGAGCTCTTCCATAACGCCATCTCAGAACGCTGTCTCCTATAGATGGGAGCGAAAGCAGGCCCGTCTTAGCTAAAGAAAGTAGAACTCCGTCAACCGAATTGTCATAGGGAAACCTGATTCATGAGAAATTCCCAGAAATATTTGTACAGATGATGCTTTTTCTGTCAACCCCGTTTGCCCATGAAAGCAAATCCACCCGTCACGCGACTCTATCTTAAGTGACTTTCCTCAATTCGAGCAGTCTGAGCTGGGATTGGCGTTCAATTTACATGAGGCAGTTGGGCACACTTTTCGCGCGTTTTGCCTCGATCTTGCCCACTTTGCACTATGCTTGCACCTCAGAATGTGGTATCAAAAGCTGTTGTTTTAGAACGTTATCATGAGCGATAGCGGAGGTATTACTCGCTTCGAATACTACGCTCGTTTGGTGGTCTTTCTATCAATCCAGCTTATTATCATAAAGACGTGACTTGAGGACTAAGAGTTGTGCTACGCTGCACCCTTACCAATGAAGGGCACTTCTTCCTCTAGTCCTTGTCCAACGCACAGCATTCCGCGGCTCACGGCCTCGTCTACGTTCGTCGCTTGCTGTATAAAGGGATTTCGTCCAGCTGCTCCAACCACTGCTTTTGTGAGAAGGCGCAAACTTCCTTTCATATGGCTGTTTTACTTTAATTTACTTTAAGGAAAGCTGGAGAACACATGCTTCTTTGGGTGTGACTAAAGCCTCTCATCCTTCAGCTACACGTAATCCCATAGGGAAGTCAAAGCCTTGCTTTTCTAAGGACTCACTCGTTCAGTCAGTCTCCTCAATGTGGCATCAAAGAAAAGAAAAG
>JAOWBH010144384.1:0-12939 GCA_028566215.1 Silene coronaria | reverse complement strand
AGTTTTGAAACACTACCTCGGGCAACCGAGGCGGTAGCGCCCTTGATTACCTTGGCCGGGTAATTGGGGGTGTTACACCAAGTCTCCACATTATTGACTTACAAGTTCCCAAAATACATAAGACAGAAAGATAGGTATAACTAGTGAGACTATAATGCAAACTACAACTCAAAGGTCGTAACCATCTCCACATATAGCCCCATTAGCACCCATCTTCACAATCACCTGCAAAACAACCTATTCACCATATGATCGGTAATTATCATATGGATCATGGGAGATAGTTGAAAAGGGTTTTGACACAAGTAACACACAAGTCAACATATGGTTGAGTATTAACAATCAATACACAAGCAAACCTCAAAGAGGCAATGTGCAAGTATAATCCAATCTCATATCATCCAATCATGCATCACGATACAACAATCAACTCTCAAACGTGCTACAAATCACACGGTAACAATAACGACAAGGCAATTGGATATAGGTGGATGATACAAATATGATGGCATAATATCAAGCGTGCTACAAATCACACGACATCAAAGTGGTACTTAAATCACATGAAGAACGTGCTCGACCACATACTCTCCCCGAATCATAGATGTACACATCCCTATTGTGGCGGGCCACAAGAGGAGACTCCGGGTGGCCCTACGCGTACGACGTTACCCCCGAGAACCTGGTTACCTGTACGGTTCCCAATCACAAGTCCTATGCCAACTCAACATCATATCATCACCCATAACCATACAATATCAAGAAACATTGCATCAATTAAATAACAAATCACAATCATCACATAAACACATAATCCCAAGTATTAAGTAGAGAAAATCCTTACTTTTTAACAAAGCCCAATCTCAAGCAATCAAAATCGATCCTTCACAAATCCCGCACCTATATAAACATATTAACATATAATCATACTCTATGTTTAATCAATTGCCCAATTATACATTATTTCCCCAAACCCCCCAACTTCTAGGTTAAGTTTCATAATATTCAATAACATAAACAAATCCCCCAAATCCTAGGTTTAATCCTCTTACTAATGGATAGAATAAAAATTACTAACTATACTCTAGTATAAAAGATGAAGAATAGATTAAAGTTACCAAGGGAGTGACTAAGAATGGATGAATTCTTGCTAGATCCCTCAAATCTCGCTTAAGAAATGTAAACAATCAGTAATAAGGAGTAAGGTATTTTAGGGTGAGTTCCTATGCGAGAAGAATGATAGAGGCTCCACATGAACTATATGTAGGAGGCCCAAAACCCTAGGTATATATAAAACCGAGCGAAACTTCCCAGACGGACTCAACTTGATCGAGTAATTTACCCACTCGATCGAGTAAGACCCACTTGATCGAGTAATTAACTCACTCGGTCGAGTAAGTTACCATGTGAGTAACTTACCAATTACCACTTGGTCGAGTAAGTTACCCATAGGAAGTTACCCACCGGGTAAGTTACCCCGCTCGATCGAGTCACCTCAAGAAATACGGAGTATTACACATAGTTCACGATGCTAAGAATGAAATGGTTCCCTTTAAAAGATGGAATGGGGCCTTGAAAATCATCTCCCTAAACATCGTAAAGCTCGATCTCTAATAGACCGGTTTGAGGCATGAGATGCCTTCTAGATATGTTACCCGTCCTCTGACATGCTTCACAAGTAGTAACAAAAGTTTCAGCATCCCTGAATATAGCAGACTAACAGCTTTAGCAGTAGTCTTACAAGTACCATGGTTACCGCCATAAGGAGAAGAATGACATCGGTCAAGAATCTCATTTACCTCCCGCTGAGGAATAGCACATGTAATTAAGAAACAAATCTAGGTTCAGAAAAAATAGTGAACATCGTGCGAAAACCTCTTTTTCTGTTGGTAGGACATGTCGGATCTTAGCTGTCGATTCACGATATAGTTGGCATAGTTAGCGAACCAAGGCTCCATGGTAGAAGAAATGTGCGTAAGGGAGTCGTCGGAAACGAGTCATCTATCGGAATGACATTCTTATCATCATAACGAAGTCGAGATAGATGGTCAGCGACTTCTCGACTTCGTTATTAAAAATACAAAGCGTCTTACTTGTGACGGACACTATCTGTCATAAACTTGTGATGGATAATGTCTCTCTCACAATAAGACAAGTGGGAGGACAGGTGGGGGGAAATGGAGCACCCATTTGTCCTCACACTTGCCTTATTGTGAGATGACAAATATCCGTCACAAGCAAATTATAAATAACTCCCTTATATAATCGAATTTTTTGAAATAACTCCCTTTTATAATTTTCTATCCAAATAACTCTCTTATAAAACTTGTTTTTCAACAAATCAATGCCTCTTCACGGGAACTAGATTTATTTTTTATAAATTGATCGATATACCCTTCCTTATAAGGTAATCCTTACATCGCTACTATGTTTTCATAACATGTGACCAATTTCAAACCTCTCTCAAATCTAATAAACAAAATTTATTGTTAATTCACTCAAATCATGCACGATGAACGAAGAAGAATTAAGCATAAATTTGTCATTTTATCTTATTTTAAAGAACACCATAGTGACTAAATGGGTAGAATATAGTAATTTAACTTCTTATGTAAGTGAAAAATGATGGAAAAAATGAATTTTTGGTCGAAAAATTCAAAAATAAGTCTCATTTCAGTGAAGAGGCATTGATTTGTATAAAAACATGTTTTAAAAGAGAGTTATTTGAATAAAAAATTATAAAAGGGGGTTATTTAAAAAAAATCGATTATATAAGGGAGTTATTTATAATTTACTCTAAAATATATGATAAGTGTGTTGTGCTTGATTTATACTACTCCATATAAATTATGAGAAAATATCGGTCAAAGTTGACAGTATTTGAGCACTGAAGTCAAATAGTAGCAGTATAGATGGAATGGAGGGAGTAATAACCAGTAATGTTACCAATATAGATGCATACTTTGGCCCTTAATGTCTCAACATCAGCTTTCAAAACCCTATTGTCCACTGCAGCTTCATTGAACTTTTGGCTGATGTCTGTAAGACGCTTCAATAAAGTGGAGTTTTCAACTTTCAGCTGAGATACCTATAAAGTATAAACCATGCAAAAGGTCACCAAAATTGACAAGATATATGGTCTGACTCGGAGGACTGATTAATATTTGAAGTGAGAGAAACCTGGGTCTCAAGTTCAGTTAAATGTGCTTGCTTTCTCCTCCTCGATCGCCTAGCTGACTCTCTATTTGAAAGCATTCTGATTTGCAAAACATTTATCGGCAGAGTTAACGTGTGAATACAGAAACTATGGGGATCTCATAGACTCACACACATGACCGACCAAGATAAAGAAAGATGAGCAAAATTAAAGTTGGTCAAAATTTCTATGGCGGCAAACATTATGCAAGAGAGGGGTAGAAAGCCATAACCTAACACGCAATATTTGAGTATTATTTTATATGCATGTTACTTCGAGTCTACAATTTGGCTACATGTCGGCATGTCGCGTATCAGAAGAGACTTTGACACTTCATTTTAGGCCAGTAATAATTTTCACATAAATAGTCACTTCCGAGTTCCGACACGCTTGGAGCTTGAAAGCTGAAACGACGATTATCATGAAATATGTTCTAAGAATTGTGCACACCTCCTGACACGCTTCACATCAGTAGGATCCATGTTATCAGTTGTTTCATTTTCACCCTCTACTTCTTCGTCATCTGACTGCTCTGACGAATAGCTTGTTGCCTGCTTTGCCTGAACAATGGGCTTCTTTTGCATGGCAGGAACTGCAGGAAGGGAAGGAATTCCAACAGGCCCTCCGACTTTTTTATCTATTGACCCTAAAATTGCAGTTATAATTTGTATAAGCAGAAGCCATGATTGAAAATACTTTCCCCATCCACAGTTTATAGAACTAACCAAAGAGAAAAACAATGGCAGCAATCCCACATGGTATTTATAATTTCATACAACATGCTTCCATCATTATCAAGCAAAGCAATACATTCACAAGGTTTTTATTTACTTTTTCCTCGCCGGAATCTATGATTCATCATACATGAATACATGATTATATGGTCTTATCAAGGGAACAAGTATTCTAATTTGGATTGCCCCCAAAGCAGCAACCCCATGTTCAAAAATACAGACATAGAACAGCTACTCTGAAGGATGTGCCGTGGCTAGCTGATACCAGTTACCAGCATCTATAATTGTCATACATATATCTCATCTCAATTCATAGTCAGCTGTACCAAAACTCTTGCAACTAAAGAAGAATACGGAGTTAAGCTCACACTCACACCAGTACCTAACAACACAATTTATAAAGAAGCCAGGAAAGGGTACAAACTCCATCTACAATGTGAAATTTCCAACAATATACACTCTCCGTCCCAATCATTTGTTTTACCATTTTTATTCTTTAAGGGGTATTTTAATTAAATTTAAACAAATAATAGGGATGAAGGGAGTAGTACATAATACATAAATTAAAGATCCACTTCGGTTATGAATAACCCAAGAGAGTAAAGTGGAGTACACCAACCTTTACAAGGAGGGCGGGGCCCTGGTTGAGAATCTGCAGAGGCTTGTGTTGCGCTTTCAGTTGGAGTAGTAGAACCCTGATTTATTACAAATGGTGCCTAGTGACATGAATGGCAAATCAAATTCAGAATTCATAAAATTGACAAACAAAAAAGAAAATACTCACAGATTGAGTAAACAGCTAGACATAGCACACATAAAGCATTATCGAATATAAAATAGTTGTAGAAAAAATTGAAAGAATGCTCGGTAACCTGTAAACTAGTATGAAAAATACCATGAGAAATAATAAAAGAGACAGGTGTGATCATTGGTTTATCAGCTATGACTTTATGTTACCACTTACCAATACAAACACCAAATGAGAACTTCTCAAAATTCCATAATTAAGCAGATGAATAACAGAAGGTTAGAAGGTAGGAATACAAAAAAATAACTGCTACTTATGCACCATGGAGCAGAAGCAACTTATACCTTAGAAGTACAACACCACATTATTGCCAAAAGACATGAAGCATTATATACAGAGTATATTTCTATTACGTGAGTCACTGTCTTTAGTAGCTAATGAGAGCCATGGATATTCTATATTATACAGGTTTACTTACTCGTGTTAGTCGTTGAAGAATAGAAGTCCAAAATGTGCAAAAAATGAAGCATAAGATTAATTTACAGAGGAAATGCTACGCTTCGAACATGACTAAAGAATGGATGACAAGGCAAAACCACAAGTCACTGAAAATTATACCATGAAGCTCAAACTTGATGCATAAACCAATGCTTGGTAAAAATTAAAAGATACCAAAACATTAAGGTCCGGGCCATAAAACTGACTATGAACCACATTCCATGTAGACACTAATTAGCCGTTATTGATGAACTAAACTGTTCAACGTGTTCAAGAGATAACATCAACCTTAAGAAAAAAAACTGAGAACAAAAACCAGATTACAAATTACATGAAGAAGATCAATGCCTAACAAAATAAGAAGACTCGCACCTTAACCAATAACCTTCCATGCATGTAGCATTTCAAGCTAGAAAATGGACCATCAAATAAAACCAGCTCTTCAACACTAAATGTCAGCTCCAGATGCATAATCATGATCCTTACACTTTTAAACTGGCTTAATCCCAAATAGCTTTAAAATTAAACCAGATTAAAGAAAAGGATTTGTTACCTAATGGAACCGGGTTACAACCTTAAAAGATACTTCTGAATGCAAAAAAAAAAAATGAACCTTCCCTTAAAATGATCACTTCATCCTATAATGTATTGTTCTTTTACCAAATTGCAAAAAATTTACCACGTCTACTCAATCTGGATTACGACCTCAACA
Source organism: Silene coronaria (assembly GCA_028566215.1). Classification (NCBI taxonomy): domain Eukaryota; kingdom Viridiplantae; phylum Streptophyta; class Magnoliopsida; order Caryophyllales; family Caryophyllaceae; genus Silene; species Silene coronaria. The sequence goes on along the minus strand of JAOWBH010144384.1, from coordinate 7,051 downwards.
TGGATTCCAAATGCATAAACACGATTCCTCACATTCGTAGAGTAGCTTCAACCCAAAAGCTTGTAACTTTGGATCAAATTTCAAACAAGAATTATGCCTATCTAGTCAGCCCATGAGGACGAAGTGTGTCGTAAGCTCTGATAGATAAATAAGATTTCTAACCCTTGCGGAAACAAACTTGTAACTTTGGATAAAATTGCAAACATAAACTATGCCTATCTAATCAACCCAAGCCAGCGAAGTGCACCTTACACTCGTGATAGATATATAAAATTTATAAACCTTCAGAAAAAGGTGGCATAAATGGCTACGAACAAAATTCAAGGACATGATCTGTGCCCACCTAATCAAACCATACAAACATAAACTTCAAATGGACGGGAATATCCTCACTAAAAAAAGCCTAGAATCAAACTTTAACAACCTTTGACAAAATTACTTGATGCCCATCAAAATGAAGAACATTACAACCACAAATAAAAGTTAAAAATGAATAACAAAGATTCTTATGCCCCAAAAAAACATGCTTCAACCCAGGGACAAAGGAGAGAATAGTGAACTTTTGAGATTTCACTATGTTGTCTAAACTTAGTTTCATTTGGACTCAGTTTATCGTCACTTACTCTGACTAATGTTATTTTTTGAGCTGCTTTAAACTGAAAATATAAGGAATTTGCAAAATTTATTCTTAAAACAAATAAAAAATAAAGGTTGGAAAATACACCCTTAGTCCAGAACTGCAACAGAACTAGCAAAATCAAAGTAAATGAACCCTACTTATAATCGATCAAGCGGTAATTAAACCTCAAATATGAGCTCCAATTGCACTAAAATGTCGAAAAAGAACAGCCACGGCCCACGGTATTAGACTCCGCCAAAATCATTCAAAAAAATCCCCACAAAACGAGAGCATCACACCAATTGGAACATATACAACTGCACAATTAAATACCCTTTCCGTCTCAATCATTTGTTTACGTGAGAGAAGTATTTAATCAAAGTTAAACAAATGATTGAGACGGGGGAGTAAGACGGAATTTGATGCAGCCAACGTGTGAGACCGTCTCATGCAGGAATACGACGTGAGAACAGAAAAGAAATAGCAGTGTGCAAACCAAACCCGTAACATTTTCGTCTAAAAACGTTAAACAAATATTATATCCATCGCCATCATTTGTTTCCTTTAATTAAAAAACACGCATCACTGACAAATAAAACCCGTAAAACAATTGACTGAGACGGAGGAAGTACTCGTAACCAAAAGGAGAAAAGTGGACAACCTTGGTCAAAGCGACAGCTGCACAAGCTAAATTAAGACGACTCTTAAGAAAAGCCTGATAATCCTCGGAATCAACGGGAGGATTCAACGACGTCGTTTCAGCCGACGACGAAACAACTTCAGCAACAACATCCTCCTTCAACTCATGATGATGATGATCATTGATTTCGACGACGTCGTTTTCAGGAATAGGTGTAATAGTATCGGAAGCTTCTAGAAGGAACCTCTGGAATGTCCACTCAGATGCGCTTCGGTTCATGGTAGGGTCGCCGCCGTGGTGCGGCGGTGATAACGGCGGCGGCGACCAGAATTGGTCGGAAATGTCGCCAATGGAGAAAACTCTGTCCATTGATTTTGTAAAGTAGGGTTTGTGAGTGTGTTTTGATTGTGATTAATTAATTGAAAGAGGGATTTTGGGGAAAGGAAGGAGAGTTGGTGGGATTGACTATTGAGGGAATGAGATGGAGTTATGTTTGGACAAATTGGAGGAAATTGGGGAAGAAGAACTTGTGACAAGTTGTACACTTGTGTTTTGTTTACAATGTGCAACTTTTTAAAATTATTAAAATAAATTATGTACTTACAAAATTATTAAAATAATTAATAATTTATGAAATGGGGTCTTTTAAAATTATTTGTCATCAAAATGGGGGTTATTATAAACTTTTGGTCGATAATGGGTTTACGACTTTACGTGATGTTTGGTTAATGTCAAGTTTGGATCTCGGGTTTTAGAGTATAGTTGGTTAGATAACGGGTTTAGATTCCTTTTTACTTTAATTTGCTGAATGTTTTGAAACTGAACCTTTAGAATCTTAATTTTACTAAGTTGAACTTATAGGTGCACTTTTCTAAATTGAACTTGGAATATATGAAAATGACTGTCTTTGAACTTAATTTATATGATTTGAACTTCTATACTCTAAACATCACACACATAAAAATAGTTACTTTTAAGCCTAAAAGAACGAGACCTTGATATATCCGTTATGTGGATCTATTTAAGACAATTAATTTCAAAGAGTATTGCTAGTTAACTATTTTAGTTTTAGGAGTTAATTTTAAACCATTTGTAAACCATAAAATTTCATACCTGCAATAATAAATAAAGAGGACCAAAAATAATACGGAAACAAGGATTTTATTAATCATCGAAAGATTGAGGGTTACAATTTCCGGATCTCTCTTGATTCCATTCTATGGCTAGGGTTTTGACGATAGTACTACGAGGGTCTTGTCGACTTAATCTCGTAGGGAGATGATGGGGTCTTTTTTGTGACTTTTTCCATTTACCTACAATTTGGTAGTAGGATGACGGGGTCTTTTGACTTAATCCATCTGCTCTCCCCCTAAACCCTAGAATGGAGATCTATATTTATAGTAGACTAGCTTGATGAGCAAGATAAAATATCTAAAGTATCATAAGATATTATCACAATATTTTTGATAATTATCCCCTAATACTAAAAAATATCATATATCAAATAGATACCGAAATATAAAATTTCGGTGTCTACAGAAGGATGATAATGTAATAATCTATAACGTGAACTTATGAATGTCTAATGGACTGGGTTTATTATATACCGGCTGTTTGGTGGGTTACTTAGTCCTACTCCTGATATCAGCAACACAACAACTGACAACAGCTAGAGAGTATTAGTCCCCAAAGATTTGACCATGATGTAATCATTCTGCAACCTGTTGATCTATATAGCTTAAGTACTGTGTAAAATTATCTGGGTTTGCCGTATTTTATCGAGTATATATTGATATCATAGCTTTGGTGGATATTATTAGTTTGTAGGTTATATGTCAGCTCTGAGTGAACGTTGTGTAGGTTTTATAGTGGAATGAGACACGTTCTTTGGGTCAAAGGTACACCGTTGGCCCTGGCTGGTTTTCTTGTGGATTGAAGTTTTTTCTCCGATCCATCAACCCCCCTGTTCTGGTTCTTGGGGCATCAAAAATCTTCTGAATAAAGTGGTAGCCAAAATCTATCCCACTTCTCAAAAACAGAACATCTAGAGCTAGCTAATTAGGCATGAAGTCCCCGATTCGCATTTAGAGCTTATTGTATGCAAGGGCTTGGCTGTGCACATCCGACCGCCTTCACCGCCTTCACCCTGCCATTTGCGAGAGGCCTACGGGCTAAGCCACTATCGTATGTTGTTTAATGTCTGGATGGCCAAATGATTCGTAATTATTTGGTCAATATGTGGTGTTCTTGTTAGTTCTTGACAATATCTTTCAGATGACTAATACAATTCAGAAAAAGTTCAAAGTTTCTTCTACACAGCTGCTCTATCAGTCCAGTCCTTACCAAGCAGCGACTTTATTATTCTCAGGGCCATTTTTGGATAAGCTCCTAACAAACAAAAATGTTTTTGCTTTCAAATATACATCACAAGTAGTGGTAAGAATTAAGTATGTACTTCATGTACATTTTTGAAATTGTGGTCGCCTTATCTTCTTCTGTTGTAAAAAAGGTCTTTGACAAGTCTTCATGTCTCTTCTGCAGATTTTCATCATTCTTTCCTGTTTGATAGCTGTCTCTGTTAATTTCAGTACTTTCCTTGTGATTGGGAAGACGTCTCCAGTTACCTACCAGGTTCTGGGCCATCTGAAAACATGCCTAGTTTTGGCATTTGGTTATATCTTGCTTCATGATCCATTTAACTGGAGGAACATTTTGGGTATTCTGATTGCGTTGGTGGGCATGATTCTTTATTCTTACTACTGTACTCAAGAAGCTCAAAAGAAATCCCAAGAACCAGCGCAATTGTCACAGGTATTATTTGTTCAATAATGTTTTCTTAGAAGAGTTGCCATCTTTGACGGAGGTGAAAACTCACAATTTTGGTTTTGGGTTATGAGTGAAATAGATAAAAAAAAAAGCTTACTAAATTGACTTCATTTCTTTTTCTTATGAAGTAGCAGTCACATGCAATCTTATACTCCAAAAAAAGCCTCTTATGAATTTTTTATACAAGGGTAATGTTGTCTGTATCCGATCCCCTTACCCCGCAATTGGTGGGAGCCGTTAAAGCACAGGGCAATAGGGGTAATGTTGTATTTGTAGACCAGTTTAATCACCATCAGTGTCCGCTTATTTTGGAATGATATTGCCTTTTCTTTTAATTAGATTAAAAGGGATGACTCAGATCCTCTGATGAAACTAGAAGGTGGCGCCATGTTGTCCACCTGAGGATTTCAGAAGTGCTGTCATGGAACTCTATAGAAGTGTTCCATATGTGTGATGGGTTCCTGTCCATTTTTTATCTCTAAGACAGCTGCTATGGAGATATTATGGTCAACCGAAGTTCTCATGTAATGGCTATCATCCCCTGAATCAACAGGTACGAGCTGCTGATATGGGAGCTTTTCGGCTATAATCTGACAGTTATTTATTGAGTTCTAGACAACTTTTTTTCATTTTGCCATTTTTATCTTACTTTAGTTTGGCATGCGGATATAGTCTCAACTCCTGTGTCGATATAGTGTGAAGATGTGATCATAGGTTTATAGGCATTAACATGCTATATATAAGCTTGTGGTGCTTTTTCGGTTGTAAGGCTGATCCTATTGTTTCTATATCATCAAATTTTGCTTTGAGTTACTGCTTGCTAACTTATTTGTTGACATCTTCTATGTTAAAACTTTTTTACGAAAAGGAAGGTTACAAATTATGAAAACCTAAGCTGAACTGAGAAAGCAGTACTTGAAATACAACAAGATAAGGAAGAGACTAATAGGTTGGATAAAAGTAAAGGCAAAACCAAGGAAAGAAGGCGGAAGTATGTTATTTGAGGTACACCTAAATACACAACCATCTTCATGTAGTTTGTCCTTTGATTGCCATTTTATTATTTTAGCAACACCTATGATGCTTAGATTAAGTCATCCTCAAGGAGATTTACTTCTGCATCATTTTCTTCACTTGCACGGTCTCTTGTCAACTCATTAGCCTTCCTAGCCTGATCTTCCCAATCCGTTCGCAACAGTACGTAGAGCGATATGGCAAAACAGGAAAATTGTGCTGCTGCGTGTCCAATCCATGGCCCTATGAAGCCTTTCTTGCACACAAAACTTGCAACAAGTGCAACCGGCAAACCTATTACATAAAAAGAGCTGAAATGGATATATGCAACAACACCCTGCCGTGCGGATCCCCGTAATATTCCCATTGCTGTAGTTTGCGGGAAATTCCCTATCTCACATAAGCCTAACAATGGAAGAACATTTTTTGTCATTTTCTGAACACCGTCATCCGTCGTGTAAAGATTTCCCAACTGGTCTTTTACTGCAAATGTCAAAACTGAAGCCAATACTCCTAACCCAAAAGCTAAAGCGAATCCAAATACTGCAATTTTTTTAGCTTTTGCTGGTTGATTAGCACCTAGTTCATTGCCGATGCAAGTGGACATGCCTAAACTCAAAGAATGAGGAATAACATATAGCAGCCCCGTTACTTGCATCACAATCCCCATGGCTGCTATATTCATTTGTGGGTCATTTAGTCTGCTACATATTAATAGCATAATCTCATACCACCACCACTCTAGACACACTGAAAATATACTAGGCAGTGTAGATGTCAAGAGAGGTTTCCATCCCTGTGAGTTTCGTGTACCCGTGGGCGTATCCCAAGGTTTTAGTGTTGAATCCGATCTGAAAAGATAAACCAATAAGCTTATGATCATGTTCAAAGAAGTCACTCCTGATGCAAGAGCTACCCCTTTCACCCCTAACCCTAGGGTTGTGGCTAGGAGGTAAGTTATTGGCCAGTGAAGCATTATTCCAATAATAGCTGATAGGTAAATAGGTGTTGTTATCCCCTGTGATCTTATAAAGTTCTTTAGGACATTGAGATATGCCAGTGCTATCAATTCAAATATAGAGTATGTGATGTATTCTTTGACTATTTGAGTAAACTCTTTATCATGTCCTGACCAGAGGAGGATTGGCTCCATAACTAGCCATAATGCAATGATTGGGATGACTGTAAACAGTATGAGTATGACTGTTTTGTTGTGGGTCTGTGTTAGAATCGCCCACTTTCTTGCCCCATATGCTTGGCAGCATATAGGTTCCATGGCCATAGCAAGACCCGCCATGATTGAGTGACCTGAAATGTTTGCGAAACTGATGGAAAATGAACCCCCGGCTAATTCTACCAGACCTAGGTGGGATAAAAACATGACAGATATTATAGACTTAAAGAATAGTAGCACTCCTGAAAGAATTGTTGGGCAAGTGATCTTGCCTAGTGATTGCACCTCTTGAGACATTTGCACCAAATGATAGAAAATCAAGGAACTATTGAAGTATATATAAATGAAATGATTTGGGAAAATTAACTTAAGAGCAAAATCAGATTAATGGTGGAGGAGGATAATAGGAATTAGTAAAACTTGCTTTTGTATCTTCCTTTTCTATGTTTGAAATAATCATATTTTTAATATTTGTCTTTCCTTTTATAGAGAGGTGGAGATCAATTCAGATTTCGTCTCACTTGCTTTGCTAATTAATGTTATTGGGTGCCTTTCAAATTTCATTGTTTTGTGGTAGATTGTCCTAAGTTGAGAACCTCATATTTAATACAAGGTAGTGTATTCTACTGAATCACCCAATCCTAAGAAAGACCTTTCTTAACTTTTACACGTGAAACATTGTATTAAATTGTTACATTATATATCAACGTTACAAAAGAGAATACCGTTACAAAAGAGAATTCAACCCACTTAAGCCACGGTCGTGTAGCCTACTGCC
>JAOWBH010144373.1:0-11116 GCA_028566215.1 Silene coronaria | reverse complement strand
TTCTTCAAAATCCCAAAGGCTCGAATTATTGGCTCAGGCATACGTTCACGGTCCCCACCAATTTCGAAGTTCTGAAGAGATCTTTGAGTCTGAGCTCCCCATAATCTTCAATGCCAAGTAAGAACAACCATAAAACGTCAGATTTGACATCATAAGAACAGTGCCACCATCATTCAAGAACTAACACAAGAAAAATGGACGGATAAAAATCGTATGAGTTATAAGCACCAGCTAATGATGCCATAATCTCATATGGAGTATTGATGTAAGTGGTCATAATACAATCAAATTAGTTCACCTGTTCAGGATTCAGATCAACACCACATCAATCATTCTAATATCAGTTAACAAATGTCTATTGACCTCAACTTCTTATTAGCATTCCGAGGGGAATTTCTGATTTGGTGACGTCCTTACCGTAACAAATGTTCACCCGCACTCTTTAAGAGTTTAAGGTGTGACAGGCACTAAGGGAATGAGTTCCCATGGCAAAAGGGGTAAGGCGAGAAACAAATAAGCACGCCTTACGTACACAAAAGACAAACAGCAGTGTTTTTGATAGCAAAAGTGTATTAAGATTTTGTTCAACAATTCCCCAGTGGGCTTTCCGAAAGAGCTAACAATACTTGTTGAGAATAAAAAGCCAGAGATAAAGGGGAAAGCAAAATGCAAAACAAAACAAAACAAAACAAACAAGGAAAAAAAAATAGAAATTGCTTAATAGGGCGCCTAATTACGCCTTATGCAAAGTACAGCAAAGGCACCATAAGGCAATTCACCTAGCAGCTCAGAGACTCTAGCGCCTAAGCCCCCAAGGCACGCTTTTAAATTTCCACCTAACATACTAATAGCAAGTGCATTATCATTTCAGATTCCGGCTTTCAGCTAAGACTTCCCTTATTATCTCAGTTTAGACGACACGTTAGCAACACCCTCCTAACTCTAAACAGAAAACAGTTCTCTCCAGCAATATCCTTTGGAAACGTTGTTTTTTTTCATTTCACTCACAATCAGACGTTTAACAAGACTATCTATCTTATTTATTTCATTACGCGACAAATCCAGTTCGTATAAAAAACATGATTCTCGATTCCGCTTTCCGCCAACACTTTCCAAATCCCGTGTATCGATGATACCATTAGTACACCAAAATTGTACTAAACAAACAAACAAACAATTATAGATGAATCAAAACTTCTACAGAACAGTAAATATTGTAATTACGATCTCCTAATAACAACAAGATAAATGCCGTTCTGTAATCTACAGTACAAATTTGGCGATCCATGACGTAACGCAATCATTCCGAGAAATCAATGATCAATAATATATGTATATAATAACAAGAGAGAAATCGAAAGAGAAGAGAACGGACTTATCGGAGGGGACTTGAATGGGACCAAAAGTGTCGCGTTCTTCACGAAACGAAGAGTAGAAGCGTAGGCACATGGAACGGAGAGCAGCGGTGGTTGATGCGGTGGTGGTGGTGGCGCGGCGGCTAGCTAAGAACGTCGCCATTTTTTCCGGTGGCGAGGGAAGGAAGAGTCCAGGTGGTGGTTGGTGATATGAAATGACACCTGACAGCAACCAACTATAGACAAGTAACTCGTTGATCAAGAAAATAGAGCGGATCAAAAGCGGGTTTGGGCCGGACACGGACCGGGCGCAACTACTAAAAAAGTGTCTGACGGGCCTTATTTCACAACCCGAGCCCGTTAAGCGGGCCAGTTTCCACAGTCCGTACCCGCCCACTTCAAGAAAGCGGGCCAGCCCACGGGCCTGACTAAAACCAAATACAAAAATTATTGTTTCTATTAAAACTAGAGTTTATTATTACTACATTTCGCAAAAACATAACAATTGTCTTTAAAGCTCATAACTTAACAAAATATACTAATCTTCAAAATATAAGTTTATTAGATTTTGAAAAAAAAAAAAAAACACAAGTTTCGTAATGTTCTCATATAAACGTCAAGAAGTTCATTTTTGCCTTGGCCTTTGTGCGGCAATGTTGACGGTTACTTACATACACTCTCGTGTAAATATTTGAAAGGCAATATCTTTATAGGACAATCTCGTTAGCATATCCATTCTCGACCAATCTTTATACGACAAGTGTAAATACCAACAATCTTCCCTTTATACGTAAGGTATAAGTATTCATTTGTGCTAGTTAATTGGTTTAGAGTGTACAAATTGTAAATGAGATGAGCAGAGAACGAGTTTGAGGACTTTTGTGAGGTGTACTTTTAATAGCGGGTCTAGCGGGCTGTCCATGGGCAATTTTGTTTTGTCTAAGCCCGTCCATTTATTCTAGCGGGCCTAATTTTCTTGTCCGTTACCCGTTTATTTTTATATTTTTCTAGTCCAAGCCCTCTAATTTAGCGGGCCGAACGGGCCAGGCCAAATGGGTTGGTCCGCACTTGATCAGCTCTAAAGAAAAGTATTGGCTCTAGAAGGTCCAATCCGCATACGCCTCGGCCCCTTGAATCATTTTTATTTCGTACTACGTGAGACGGTCTCACACTTATCGACGATTCTGTATTATAAAAGGTTCAACCAACCACGGGTCGTGGGGTGGGTGCGGAGGAAGGGTAACCCGCACCCGCCTTCGTGACCTATAATGCGTACCCACACCCGCCCTACGATCCGTGGTGAGTTGAACCTTTTAAAGCCGTACCTGTTCTGCGGGTACCCGTTGACCCGTCAAATTACCTTTTTGTTATAAAAAAATTATCTATATAATAAAATAAAAAGGTATCTTAAGTAATTCTTAAACGACACGTGGGCAGCACCGAAGACCTTGAAAATTTCATATGTAAAGTTTTTGTTTTGACATGAGCATTGCCTTAACTATTCTTGATTCTTTGAAAGCCTGATTTATGACTATTATGAGCCATGTCTCTTCACATTCAGCCATTCGACCGTTACGTTTTTCTCATTATATGTGTTTATTTATTTCATTTAGTTATAAATCCTTAATTTATTTGTACTCATCAATAAGCTTTATTATACATATTGTCCTTCTTTAATTCTGTCAAAAGTGTCTCCCTCTTCTCTTATACAAATAAATTCTTTGTCGATTTCCTTTTCCTTATTTACCATTGTATTTTATTCAAATAATGTATTATGTTTCTTTTTTTTGTATTTGTCATACATTTGTTATTTATTTTTAATCATAACAAGAATATTTGATGATGATTGATGAATGCTAGGTCGATGTTGAGATTGGAGAGGAAGTTGGAGAAAAGGAACTCATATTTAGAACGCTGATGTAAATGAAGTTGCCGATGTTGTGGTATAACTTTCTTACTTTGCTTCCTGATATTCATTGATAATTTTAATTTTAATTCACTTTTCCCTTATATCCTTTTATGAGACGTTTAAATATAATTTTTCATGAGTATCTTTTTATATCTTTCATGTTCATTCCATTCCATGGACGTCTGGTGGTCTAGACATTTATGCGCCAAAGCTTGAAAAAAATATCATAACTAATGGTTATCGTCTACGGCATCAGATTCACAATCATAATGCACATCTCTTCTAATCAATCCTTTTTTGAGAAATTTAGGGGCTTTACATAATTTAATACGGAGCACATTACTTTCACTTTCAGTATAGTATACTGTATACATAAATGATTTATTGATTCAAATAAAGGATAGTGGACTTCAAGTCCACAGATGATGCTTTTAGTAAATAAGTCATGTAAAAGAATTTGTCTAGCCTTAAGTTTTGCTATCAACATCCAACAAAGTATGGTGTCGAATTGTCAGAGTAGCTGGGCTCTTGGAGTAGCTTCGTTAATAGTTTTCTCTTTGTGACACCTTTACCTGACTCGCTAATATGACCTAACTATTACGAGTATTATTTTATTTGCAATATATTATACACATTATTTTATTTTCTAAAAAATTGGGACATTAGACAAATGAATTTTTGAAACCTTTCATCAATAATAAAATTATCATGTAAATTATTGCACTATACTTTCTTTTTATCAAAACTACATGCATGCTTACCTGCTTTGACGAATAAAATGACTACGTCTCAACAAGATGGATTTTATACTTTGTGATAGCCCCACTAGGATGATTTATGATAGTCCCAATAGGATGATACAACTTCAAGACCTCGTGTAAAAACTATATAAAAAATCAAATACAATATAAATAACATTCCCTAAAATTGGTTTTGTGAGTTTTAAAATGTATTTTGTCAAAAAATTATGAATTTGCTCGAACACAAAAACTTTGGAAAAACGGTTTGTAATTAAGTTATTGAGGTACCACTTTGTCGTACCTCTTTATGTATATTTCCGTACCTCTTTTACTATTATTTGTGGGTTTGATTCAACTTTTTAACCAGCTTGGCTACATTACACCAATACATCGTCGAAACTCGAAATTAAAGTCAAATCACAAAATTTGAAAAGGCAGCGTGAATAAAGGATTTTGATTTATAAAAGATTGATATAAACTCTTTAATTTTGTCTTTTAATTATATTTATAAATTTTAGTTCTAATTACAAATCTTATTCACAGTACATTTATTTTAACTTTATAAAAGTACCTTACACAAAACCAAAAGATAGTCCCGTGATTTTCACGGGATTCAAAACTAGTTCTTAAATAAAAAACATTCTAATCTCGTACAACTTATACATATACATCTCTACAAAGTGGTCCAAAATAATTTAGCATTCAATTAACACATGCAATAGCATGCACAACTGCAAATACTTGCAAGATAACAAGGTACTAATTTGTAGAAAAAAGACGTATAAAGTGAAATGCACTGCACTGAGTCAATAATGTGATTTCTCTATAAGATCGGTTTAAACTTTATTTTTTGAAGTTCAGTGTATAGATAAGTGAGTCGAAGATAGGTAAGGCAGGTATTAGTGGGGCGGAAACATGCGGGGTGGGGTAGGTATGGAGCGGGTTTCTTGTGATAACCGCACCCGCCTCATGACCCGTGACGGAGAACACTTTTGATACCCACCCTCGCCCCACCATCCACCAAATCATTACCCGCATCCCGCCCCAAGTGGGGTGGGGGCAAGACCCGCCAAAACCCTCCCCATTGACAGCCCTATTAAGGAGGAAATAGTCAATAAAATTAGAATTAGAATTTTTTTTAAAAAAAAAGACAATTAGACGGTTTTGAACACGACAACATAATCAAACAAATCGTAAATCAGTTGTTATGTTATTCAACAACGATAAAGCTAGTAACGATGACGTAAAGAACGATCAAGTTAGTAACGATTTTTTTTAAAAAATATTTGTTCAACATCCCCCTTGTGAAGTCTAGCCCATTCTTCCAAATTCTGGATATGCCCCACTCTTCCTCACCATCAGGGCACCACTGTAAAGCATGGGCATCTGATTGGACATGTCGCTTACACCTACAGTAGGTAGGGTCGATCCCTTAAACTCGTTTCCATGCTGAACTGCAAGTAAGCCAAATGAAGGATCGGACTTTTGATGGTATTTCCAACCGCCATTAAGCACGCCATACCGGGCCCCGCTTCGAATCACTGCTCGAAACCATCTCAGTTTCCAACCTCTATCTGATAAAGGCATAACCCGATTTAACAGTATACTCCCCTCCTTTACTATAGTTCCCCACAATCTCATCTTCCCGTCAACTTGGACACACTGGTATTTTAGCAATCTCTTTCGCCTCCGCCTCAATTACACTTTGATTCAGTTAAAGTTCCGGTGATCTCCTTTAAACCAGTCAGCTACCCTTGCGTTACTATTTCCTTGACAAAGTGACCACATTAAGGGGGCGTTTGGTTCGCGCAAGGGTATGAGTTTGGAATCAGGAATCATACCAGGTTGGTATGGGTTTGGAACTCGATTCCTCATACCTGATGTTTGATTCAGTTGTAGATGGAATGAGGTTGAACTTCTTGAAGGTAAAAACCAAATCTAAAATAGGATTTTTAAAATAATTATTTTTGATATTGTAAAATTATGTAAATAAAGATTTGATCAAATAAATATGAAAAAGTTTCATTTACAATATTTCATATAAGTTTTTCTCATAAATTTGTTCTTATGATTTAATACCTATGTGTATCAATCTCATATTCACCTCCCTCTTGGGTATAAGAAACTCATACCTCATGGGTTTGAGATATGGGTATGAAACCTTTAATTTTGCCAAACAAACACAAGGTATGAGTTTGAGTCATTCCAAACCCATACCTCATACCTATTGGGAAATTAGCGCCAATCTCCCACGCAACTTTGGAACATAAGCAACCTTGTTCACAGTGTGCACCACTCCATTTGACATTTTGATTTTCACCACCCCAACACCCATGACATCAACTATTGAGTTATCAGCCAAATTCAATTTCCTAGTCACGCCTTCGTGGAGCTCATCAAAACTATCTTTACGGGTACAAACGTGGTTGACATTGTAACACATCGACCTATAATCGGGCGAGTAATAGCATCACTCGGCCGAGTAGTAGTTTCACTCGGCCGAGTGGTTTGACCGAGTGGGGATTTGAGTCTTGTCCTGCCGTGTTTGCACTCGGCCGAGTAACACTAGTCACTCGGCCGAGTACGTGCTCTACTCGGCCGAGTGGTTCTTCTACTCGGCCGAGTGTTTCTGGCGGACTGCACGATGAAAGCTTAGTAGTGGGTCCTTGTGTCAATAACTTATTATTATCTCAGATTTTCTTCTTATCCTTAATCCCCTTTTTACTCTCCCATCCCACTTAATTAAACATCAAAAAAATCATTCTATCTTATCCTTTTCAAACACACTTCATCTTCTTCTTCCTTGAGCTTGTGAGGGAGGACACCATTGTTGTTGGGCTCAAGTTTGGTAAGTACTACACTTAAGCTTTTCTCTTATTTCCTTAAACCCCTAATTTTTCTAGTAGATCCAACATTGGGAGAGCTTTAAATTAGGAATGCACACATGGTAATTTGATAATTATGTAGTTAGTTATGCTATTAGACATTGTAGTAAACTATTCTACCTTTGAATTTTGATTAGGGGGAGGCTTTGTTGAGGACCATTTCTAGCTAGGTTCTTTACTTGGAGGATTGCTTGAGGTAGGGCATCCTACTTAGTCTTGCTAATTGTTAATGTAATTATCTTCATATTCATATTCTTAGATGCATTATATGAGTAGGATGTAGTCACATGGTGTTAATGGTATTTTAGCTCATCTTTAAAATGATTCATGACAAAAGAGGATAATCATAAAGCATTAATATGAATCTAAAAATATGAGTAAAAGAGGGAAAGAAATGTTCATGTTGTAATTTAATTTGTGGCATAAAAGAATGGTGGTTAGTGGAACTTGTTGATGTTTGATGTTCATTGTGCATGTATTATAATGTTGGTACCAAGGTGTACTTGGTACACCTTGGGGTGATTGAAATTCATGGTTGTTGATGGTGGTTGGAGGGAGTGATGTTGGTTATGATGGCGTAGAGGAGACGTGAGACGGTTGGGAGACCGTCTCACGCTTGAGTCGTCTCTTAGGGCTTCCCACCCTAAGAGAAATGTGCACATTAATGGCTTGAGGATGGAGAGACTTACGGTGAGCCGTAACGTCGGACGGGGGTCCGGTTAGCGCCCGGGCCCGTACTAGGGTGCGTACCGATACTTGATTTCGGATGGCGGTCCGGGTTGTGGGTGGCGGCGTGGCGATGCCGTCATTGGGGCTAAGGTGGGGATTGGTTGCGGTCCCCCACTGGCGGTGCGGATTACCTGTTGCGATAGGTAATCCATTTGTTGGTTTTTGGAGTTGGTGAATAGTTGACGGCGGTTGTATCTTTTTTATTATGTTTTGTTGATGGTTGATTATTGGAATAAAGTAATGACTTGTTGGTATTGCTTGTTTGTTTCTTTTGCTTTGTTGTGATCCATTCGATATTGCCGACGAATGGTGAGCAGGGTCTTTAGCAGGTAATCATAGTAGAGCTGCGCTGGGGACGAGGATGAAATCACTTAGCTAGTCTACTTTTAGCTTTCGCTGTTTTGAGAATTTATTATTGAGTTCTCATTTTGGTACTTTGTATTTGTAATTCGGATTTCTAGCTATGATTGTAATCACTAAACTTTATGCTTATTAAATAATGTTCGATTATGGTCTATTTGATATAACTATCTCGGGTAATAACCGAGACCGTGGCGCCCTTGGTTAGTTGCTAGGGAAGGCCTTGCTAAAGGCTCATTGGTAAGTGGAGGTGTTATAGAAATACTCTTAAGGAAAGTGTTCTCTTCGTGATTAGGTTGATATCCGAGTTTACGAGCGATTACCATAGTTCAAACATAGACTACTTTTATCTCCAAGAGTAAACTGAGGTTTGAGGGATAGGGGATAAGATTTAGGGTTAATTGATGGGAATAATACCAACCGGCTGGTCTGCTTATATTAATCCATGCTATGCAATAACCCAGAAAAATACAAACTATCCTATCATTTAATCCTAATTGCTATAGAGGAAAGGCAACCTGTTTGACAGGTTACCTCTTATCCTAAACTCTTTTAAACCTTCTTTTACTCATTTACTTATTTTCTCCTTTTCATTTTTTAAACTCTGTCATCTTCTCCTTATATTGTACGCACATCATCATCTTCATCGTTCATCCTGGGTCATCATCTAGCAAGGAGGGAGAAGCCGCCATTGTAGCATCTCCATGGGAACGGTAATATTCTTTCTATTTTTTTATTTAATAACAATCCTAGTTCATCAGTTTCATTCCCTTCATCATCTTGCTTCATTCCTTCATCGTCAGTTTCATTCCCTCAATAATTGATTAATTTTGGTTTTAAATGTTTTAGGCAAATCAATGGGATAATGTTACTCTGAAAATGTGGTATGGACATAGGCTATGTATTAGCCTATGGGGATATCCTCAGTCCATACCTAAGAAATATTGACATAGGCTATAGGCTATGTATTAGCCTATGTGCCTAAGAAATATTGACATAGGCTATGTATTAGCCTATGAGCATATCCCCAGTCCATAGCCTAAGAAATATTGACATAGGCTATGTATTAGCCTATGTGCCTAAGAAATATTGATTACTTGCTATTTTTAATTACTTGCTTTTTGTTCATTACTTGCAGGCACCACAGGGCATGGGCGTGCTCATTGATGGTCAAGGAAATGCATTCACAAATGAGCCTGGCAGTACCAGGGGTCCTAGATTGTAGATACCTCGTTTCTACACCTTCCGCCAACCACCCAATGATGATTGGGCCGCTTGTTTAATACACAGAATGATTTATGACAGTTCGTAAGTTTATCGTCAAGTGATAGCTCAAACACTTGTGTTTACCCCTTGATCGTAATCTACGCGCCGATACGGTCGTTTTGACAAACATTAGAGTTCATTTGGAATCCGGGTCGAAAACCGCTTCATTTTTTAGGAACCGTTTTAAAATGCCGAGTTGGAAAACTTTAGAATATTCTGGATATTTATTCCATAAAACTCTTTAAAATATCTTTTGGTTAAAATATCTCGTAATATCTCGTTTTTTCTTCTAAGGAAGTGTAGATCTACCGCAATTCAATAATGGAAACGCGAAAAATCTTTCTTCCGCAAGAGGAAACCTTTGGGGAAATAACGCAGCAGGTGTTGCGCCCCTTCGAAGGATCGCAGCTCCTGCTGCGCCTCTTATCCCGCCTTTTTTATCCGTTTTCAGAATATTTTCTTGATTTCTTTCCAAATTTTGAGTCATTCCAAAACTCTTCATATTTTCTAGTATAAATAGAGGCCTCTGGTCACACATATTTTTCACGCGAGTGTTCCGCCCCTTTTCTTCTCTCTCTTTGCATTCTAGACCGTGCTCTAAGCTTTTGACAACTACGTGCTTGATCAGTCAACCACGTAAGCTCAGATCCTTCTGGGTACCCGTCACGTTTGCATGACCGCCCAATTTGACCACTACACCTTAATCAATCAATCAATTTGTTTTCTAAAATCCTTTTTCAAGGGCACTTTCATATTCGCATACATTCGAGTCAAGCAATCACTAAACGTTAACTTAGTTAATCTCGTTTCGTCTAACATGTAAGTCTGAGGGTTTAAATCCCATTTTCTCTTTTATTTTATAATTTTACTTCAATTAACGTAAGATTGACGTCAAAAGCATGTTCAAAACCGTATTTTAAAACCTTTTTGAAAAATTATTTTTACGATTTAACAGTCATCAGACCTCAGGAAGAAACGCAGCAGCAGCTGCACCTTCTGGAATAGTCGCAGCATCTGTTGTGCCTCTTCTAGAGGCTGCCCTTCTCTTGCTCTTCTTCTTCTTCCTCGGGTTTTTGTGATATCGTTCCTATTTTCTTTTAATTCTTTTCTTTCGTAAATAAATCTTATTTTTGACATTTTTTCTTTTATTTAAAGTTTTTGTCTAGACTTTAATCCCAGATAATCAAATGTTTGCGGGTTTTCGTCTTAAAATCAAATTTAATTTTAGAGGTCTGATTCGTTCATATCAGGTCTCTGGAATTCATCTTTGGTATATTTTAGTTTATAATTAACACACTTTCACTTGTTCATTGTCAATAATCAATCGTAAATATACCAAAAAGCATTAACTGGCCGCGGTTCTGACTTCACAGCCAGAACTCAACTCAAGAACAGACGTAATAGGACCTGCGCCTCTTCCAAAGGACGCTGTTGTTGCTACGCCTGTTCTGGGTTGATCTCTGTCCCTGAACTTCCGTTCTCGCTTTGACGTAGTTTAATTATGTAAATAATTCAATTATTAATTGTATTTATCGCTCCTAATTCTTTTCTTTTTAATTTCTTTTAACCCTTTTCTTTTCTTTTTCAAATCTCCGTTTCAAATGTATTTTTGACGTGGATCATGTAATCATGTAATCCGTTGTAATTTTATTTTATCTTTGTATTTCGTATGATTTGTATGATTTATTTGTTCTTTCACATGTAATTAATCTAACTCCCAACTTCAACCACATTGAGTGCTAATTACATGTTCACCAACATAGTCTAATTCACATGCTAGGATTAAAATGTTGGATGTTGCATTGCATGCATATAATCGACGACATATCAACTATAGACGATTTCCCTAATCATTAGTAGAGGCCGCTATCG
>JAOWBH010144352.1:0-12942 GCA_028566215.1 Silene coronaria | reverse complement strand
CCATT
The DNA here is from genome assembly GCA_028566215.1 of Silene coronaria. Lineage (NCBI taxonomy): Eukaryota > Viridiplantae > Streptophyta > Magnoliopsida > Caryophyllales > Caryophyllaceae > Silene > Silene coronaria. The sequence goes on along the minus strand of JAOWBH010144352.1, from coordinate 12,937 downwards.
GAGGACAATGTAAATTTTAAGTGTGGGGAGGGAAATATCCACTTTTGTGAATATTTTGTAAATAATTTTTGTGCATATTTGAGAAAATTTTCAAAAAAATGACTAAAAATTGAAAAAATTCAAAAAATTCAAAAATATTGCATTGTATATATATATGTTTTGTCTAACGCACACACAAAATTTGAGTGTATATGAGGTGGTTCTCAAATTATTGTGTGTATTGATATTGTTGGGGAACTTTATTGCCGTAAATATGTAGTTATGAAATGGAAAAGGTAGATGAAAAAGTTGGTGAAAAATGAGGTAAACGAATAAGAAAATGATAGAAAAAATATGGGAGCCCCACCGTTGCAACTGCTCTAAGAACAAAACTAAGGGGTAAATTACTACACCTACAAAGTAAACTTAGGTCTTGTTCTTTTAGACTTAATTTCAGCTCTGTAAATTCAGTTTAGCTCATTTTTTCAGAAATTAACTCTTACTAAAGTTTATTAGTTGAGTTTCAATTAATTCTGGTCAGTTTAGTTCAACTTGGTTATATTCAATTCTGTATTTTCAGCCGAAAATAAAAAAAAATCTTAAATTTAATTTCACTGTTAAGTGAAGAGTTTACTTGCACAGTTGAACTCTCTCACTCTTAAAGTTACCCTTTAATAGTCTGAAAACACCATCCCATTAACGGTTCCCCTCGAAAACTAACAGTTTGACCGCACACACCCACTCCAAGATCGTCACTTGAACCCGCTCATCCATCACCCGACCACAGTCCCGCCCCGCCTCCACCTCCACCTCATCCGCAGGTTTTCGTTAACTTCTTTCAACAAACGTACTTGATTTTTTTCCAGATTTCAATTCATATTGTTAATTACTATCTAGGGTTTTACCCACCCTCTCATTGATTCTTCAATGCAGATCTCTATTTTATTTAATACTTCGTATATCAAATTCAATTCTGCTACTATTATGTTTCTCTGTATTATGCAATGAGTTAACAAAATGGATTAGCTTGAGATCTTTGTATTCAGTTGTGAATTTGTTATAAACTACAGTTGTTGACTGTCTTGACGATACCTCGATTGTTTCAATTTGTTATAAACATAATCTGGCTCTCTTGGGCGATTTCTGCATTGAGCAGAAAACAGCCATCTACGTCTGTGTCGCAATCTTAATTGTCACCATGCTGCCGTTTGAGATTTAACGGTTATAGGTTAACCTGTTGTATAATGTTATAGTCAGGTAAAGATGTCCTTAAGTAATTTTTATTTTCGAGTGTTTTTTAACGTCGAAGTTCTGAAATTAATGTATTAGTTTCTTTTGTTGATGTTGATCCATTTGTGAGGGGTTATGAGGTACCTAACAGTTTGTTAGATTTATACTATTCGTCTATTTTTAAGCATAAACGGGTCTCACATAACCTGGTAGCGCGGCCAATTGTTTCTTCAGCTTGCAGTTTTCAGTTTTCACTTCATATTCTGTATATGTGTTTCAAGTTGATATTGTAATTCGGCTTGAAGAAAAAATTAGGTTTTTTATGAACCTTATAGAGTTATTAATACGGAAAATTCACGTCTTAGTTGCTGAAATGTTAATAATGGTACATCTTTCCATCTCTCTCCCCAACTTGAAGTTCATGGGTTTATTCAAAGGGAAGAACTTGCATATTGAATTGGACATCTTACCGAATTTAATTAATTTTGTTTTGTATACAGGTAGTGTAAAAGATAAAAGATATCTGCTTGTTTCTTGACTATGGAGGATGATCAAGAAAATCAAAGTCATTTACTTGGTGAGTAACTCCCCCTTTTAAGAGAGAAATTTTGATTGTCAACAAATTTGCTTTTTGTCCTAAGAGAAATAGTTTAAGGGGATCGTTCGGTTGTGTTTAGGTCAGGTCATTTCAGGTCAGGTTGGGTTGTTTCTTGTTTTTCGTGTGCTCTTTAATTTATTTATTTTTGGTACATTTGTGTGCTCTTTATCGCGTGCTGTTCTCAGGTCTGTTCCTGGCATTTCACTTTGGGTTGGCTCATCATTTAGGGTGGGTCAGTAGTTAAAAGAGGCTATTTAGGCAAAAAATAATTGATTAATAATATTGTTTTGTATAATAACCTATTCATATGGGGGTGTTTGATAGTTTTGTCATTTATTTTAATTTAGATAATATTAAGTGTGCTATTTCGAGTTGGGTCAATGTTGTATCTAACAAAGTTTGCGTCAGATGTGGTTGAGTCATATTAATTCAGTTTGGGTCATTTTTCAGGGTGTTCTATTCTGGTCTATGGTCTCGAGTAAGGGTTATGGATTCGGATAAATTTTGCATGGTTTGATCAGGGGTTGTCAGGGTGATAGTTTAATTTTTTAAATGCTCCCACTGAACTTTTCAACAGTTTCCTCTAGTGGTTGTTAGTTTTTACTTAATCGTTAAATCCTTCATTTCGCCGGTCTCTCCTTGTTAGGTTCAAGGGTTGTTCCCACTTCCCACAATGGGTAGTGGTGATCGCTGAAAAAACATGATGATTATTGATTAAGACATAACTTGTCTAGACTTATTTGCTTTGCATCGCCACTTGGACTTGTAGGGTACAATTTGCTTGCAAAGTGTTCAAGTGCTTATTTTGAATGTGAACGTAATAAATTGCTTTCACTTTGGGGAATTGTTATACTATTTTGACAATTGTTCTTGAAGTCACAAATTTTGTTCGGTGTGCTTCAGTTTCTTGTTTTGTTTTCTTGTTAATTCTGTGAAGAAGCTGCATGATTTATATTTGAATTCAGTAGTGTTTTTACTGTCTAAGCAGCATCTGCTGTAGGTGAAGGTGGAGAAAGTGAGATTGTAACGGAGGAAGCTTCATATGTTACTGGAGAACCAATTCAGCTTAGCGATGCCCCTCCAAAAGTGGACTCTGAAGTTGAGGTGCTCTCCCAGAAAGTAACCAAGCAAATTATCAAAGAAGGTCATGGAGAGAAACCTTCCAAATATTCAACATGCTTTGGTGAGCAACATTCCCCATAGCCTATTTTTATTCTTGAGGCGTTTTATCTATGTTACCAAGACTCATTTATTTAGTATCTGAAATGGGAGACTCGGCTAATTTATATTAAACTCCATTTTGTTTGGTTTAATAAAGCACTCAAGTGCTATGTTATTTTGACTCTCATTATTACATTATGTGCTTGTGTCTGACACTCGACACTACGACATGGATATGACACTTGGGAACCTCATTTTAGACCAAAAATGTGAGAAGTTTTCATGCAATGGCTAAGTCCAACACTTGGACACGCACCCGTGATGGATACTACTAACCGAATTGAAGTAACTTAGCTCAAGTGCCATACACTTATACCCATGTCCAAATGTCTACTAACCGAATCGAAGTAACTTAGCTCAAGTGCCATACACTTATACCCATGTCCAAATGTCGGACATGGCTACTTTTATATGAACATTGCCCGAGTAAAACAAAACGAATTTTCACATTCAATACGACTTTCTCGCATCATATTCATACTCTGATTGTGGAAGTCAATTTTTTTAATTCTTCTGAAAGTGCACTATAAGGCATGGACCGAGAGCACACTACACAAGTTTGAAGACACATGGCAGGAGCAGCGTCCAGTTGAGCTTATTCTGGGCAAAGGTATTTTCCATTTGGAAATGTTCAAACCTTCTCTTTTCTTTTGGCAAAAGTATTTTTTGTCAAGTGATGTACCAATTTTATGTTGTTTTTGTCTCTTTCTCTGAACATAGCTGTTGAGAAGGTCAAAACAGGATTTTAGAGTATAAGCAATAGTTTCTGTTTTATTGGCAAGTTGAGAGTCAGAGTACCCGTGGCATATGAGTGCATGAGATGTTATTTGTATTGCAGGAGACTAACATTTAAGTAATGTAGTACTCCAGTGCCTCAAGCAAGGGCTTAGCTTCAAGCGATGCTATGGAGCTACGCTGTTATGCGCGCCCATTGGGTTTCATCATCTCTTTTATTATAAAAAAAGTGAATGAATGTTTAATGCAAACCTACGAAGCCATAATTAATTATTAGTCTGTTTTTTTTTTTTTTGAGGAAGATAATGAAAACTATCCTTTTTTTTTTTGTATTTATTTTGTCAAAATTGTGCTATAATGGTTTTTTGTGCAGTGTATCCGACCAAAGCTGAGTTCTAAAACTCTTATTTTAATTCCAGAGAAAAAACAGTTGGAAGGCTTAGCCATTGGTGTTTCCTGCATGAGATCTGGGGAGCGTGCACTGTTACATGTTGGCTGGGAATTAGGCTATGGGGAAGAAGGAAACTTCTCTTTTCCAAATGTTCCACCCAAGGCAGATATTGTATATGAAGTTGAACTCATTGGTTTCGATGAAACCCGAGAGGTGTGCTCCCTTCCGAGTTCCGACATTCTCCGTTACTTGTAACTTGTTCATATCTTTCTTCCTCCAATCCTTTTTTATTTCCGTTTTTCAGCAATTAGATTGCCGTCTCCGGAGATGGTTTTTTAATTGTTTCTCTTGGAAAACAATAATTTTATCTGGGGATCCGTGTCTAGGGTAAAGCACGTAGTGAAATGACAGTTGAGGAACGGATCAGTACGGCAGACCGCAGAAGGATGGATGGGAATGCTTTATTCAAGGAAGACAAATTGGCAGAAGCTATACAGCAGTATGAGATGGTTAGTTTCCCTGCATTTTTCATTTTTTTTACTTTCAATTTTGTGCAGTGTGGTGTAATTTAGACTTAGTTCAGATTTCAAAGTATCTTAACACAATTTGTGAAAATAGTTTTGGGTATACCAAAAGCTGGAACATGCACTCATAATTGCCGGAGTTCATAAAACTATTCAAACCCAAAACTAATTTTCATAAAATAGCTGATTTCAAAGTATCTGGGAAACAATAATTTAAAATAGCCGGAGTTCATGTTCCAGATTTCAAAGTATCTTACACAATTGCGGTTCCAATTTTGTAGGCTATAGCATACATGGGAGATGACTTCATGTTCCAGCTTTTCGGAAAGTATCGGGATATGGCTTTGGCCGTCAAAAATCCATGTCATCTCAACATGGCCGCATGTTTCATAAAGCTCAAGCAATATGACAATGCCATCATGCAGTGCAGTACAGTATGTATTTTCTTATCAGACATTGAAATTAGCTTTGTTCATATACATTCATAATATTAGTCAGAGAGAAGCAAGTAAAAACATCGCTGAACATTAAAGCTTCTACAAAGGTCCATATATAAGGTTATAGCACGAAGAGTAGTGTGAGGTGGCGGCGGCAGAGGTTAGAGAAATGGCCCTTTTTTTATTTTTCTTTTTTGCATTGTAGTAGTTAAAACATCAATTAAAAGTTCCAAAAAGTATACCAATGTATATTATTTTCCTCTACAAGTTGACATAATTATTATTAAGATTTGGAATGTTTTTTTTTTTTTTTATTAAGAAAGGAGAATGAGTTTATGAGGTGACAAATGAAACTCATGTTTAAGTGAGTGTTTTAGGTAAAAATTGATGAGTTGAGAAAGGTTGTGGTGGAGGAGTAAGAATGATAAAAGAGTAATGAAGAATCGGAATGGTTCACCATTGTGGGGGGTCTTGGTGTCTCACATAAAGCTTCATTTCCGTTGGGGCCAAAGTTTCACTATTAATATGATGAATAAAACATTATTACTCCCTAAATTTGTATGCTTCATCTTGTGCATATTAAGTTGCATTTTACAATCAAATTTTATTATGGGTCATATGGAACCCACCTCTTTATAGTTTAACTCAGGGTAGTAAGGCAACATACCTATGGCCTACTGGCCCCATTACCCGCCTACAAACTGGAGCCTCCTTGAGGCAGTGGTTGTAATGTTAAAATTTGGCAAAATATGTGGAAATTCAGATGTAGATGTATATGACTACTGCTTGATTTGATGTTTGGTCCTTGCTTGATTTGATGTTAGGTCCTCGCTGAGGAGGAGAACAATGTTAAAGCATTATATAGACGAGGAAAAGCAAAAGCAGAACTCGGCCAAATAGATCCAGCAAGAGAAGACCTTCTTAAAGCTCGTAAGTACGCTCCTGATGATAAAGCAATTTTCAGGGAGTTGCGATTGCTTGCTGAACAAGACAAGGCCATCTATCAGAAGCAAAAGGAGATGTACAAGGGAATACTGGGACCGAGACCTGAACCCAAACCCGAGAGAAGTAACTGGTTATTTCTTTTTTGGCAGTGGTTGATTTCTTTATTTTATAGGGTTTTCAAGAGGGGATCCGTGAAATCCGACTGAATATGGTCCGAATGTCTGATCATGAACAATCTATGTTTTATTCTTAGTTGTTCCATAGGACTTGGTACTCATTTTTGTACAACTTGATTTTGGTGAACAATGATTCTGATAGCAATGTACTTCCTCTATGTTAGCCATGTACAGTTGTACTGCTGGCACAAATTTTATGATAAAATCTTCACTAATTATAATTTTGAGTAACTCCGGCTTTTTTATTTTGAGATACTAGTCTTAAGCTGCCCAAATTGTATGGGTCTTTTTTATCTTCAACTCTAATATCATCAAAAGATCTTTAACTCTACTAGTCCACTTGTCATTTGCGGTTATTTTGCCTATCACAAATTCTATGACGGGCAAAATCCGTCACTTTGAAAAGACGTGAGACAAAGTCGCAAGTGGGGAGAAGCCGTCTGAGAGGTCTCTTTGAAGATTCTTAGTTTACCTATTCTCTCCAACTCCCTTAATCCCTTTTCGATTCAAATAAAACTACGCATTTTCAATGATTGTTTGTGGAATACAGTATAATTTTTGGATTGTATAACTGAATTTGAGTATCGTATCCAATTTATTAGTAGTATACAGTAATTTTTTTTGTTTGATTGCTTCGTAGAATTTTTCATCGCATTTGTACACACCTGATTTTATGGTATTTTATGTGTGTCTGGATCCTTTAATCTTTTTTAATATTTACTAATGCATGCTTTCTTCTCATGTTCCAGGGCTAATGGGCTATACTATTTTTTTTTCTCGTCTCTCCAGAGCTTTCGCCCACTTTCCCTTTGCCCTTTCTCCTCTAGACTCGAAACTCCTTGGTCTTGGGCAGGCTCCATACCTCTTTCCCTTTGACGTCCAGTCCGTTCCAAATTGCTCCTTTCTTAGGCTTCACCCTCTTCTTTCCTTTGAACACCTTCGGACCAAGTTTGCTCCTTGACGCTCCTTTACCCCCACTTGTAGAAAGACATTGTTCCTTGCCTCTTCGATCCTCAAGTCTGAACCTCGGAAGGCCTCGGGTCCTTCCTCCACCGAGATTCCGAATGTGAAACCCAAGAAGGAATTAATTGAATACATGTTTGTCATTCAACTTATCATTCAAAATTGAAAAATTTGTTTTTTTTTGTTTGTTTGTGCGTTTGGGGTATGCAAATGGAAATTATTGAATAAAAAGTACAATATTGAGTAAAGAATGTACTGGAAAAATAAACTACAAAATTATAGTAACACCAATCAAAACTCTTACACCACGCTGGTAACCTCATTCTTTGTACACTTGACCCGATCACCCACAAAAAAATGGCCTATATATAAAGAATTAGGAATCTGTAGACGCTACGGAGAAAGCCGCAGCATCTTGTTAGGCTTTTCATGTATACTTAAATCGAAAAAAGGTGACAAAATTGAAATACTTGAGTAATATCTAAAATGACCAAATAGGCAAAAACATGGCTTTTCATGTCAAAAGAGACTCTAACCATTCTGAAGAAAATTCGTAAGCTACAAAAGTAACAGCACCAGCAGGTGCAGCTTTGATAATAGATGGTACAATGCCTTTGTACAGACCGCCCCACCCCTCTGCTTGAAGGATCCGTACAAACGCGTCATACATATTCTTGTATGCGCCTTCTTCTACTCTTGCTCCGTAGCGTGTATGTCTCCGTAATCCTTCAACCTAGAAAGAATTTAAAAATACATTCCTTAAAAAGGAAGAAGGGGAACGAAATCGGTTTTGCATAACTAAGATCAGCCGAGAGCCTAAACAAATATTCTGGAATTGACAATTCCTGAAATTAAATTATTCAAGAATTCCCCAATTTTATTTTATTGTCGTGATCCAATATGTTCTACAACTCAAAATCTAATGGAATAAAACGATCAACAAGAAGGATAAACACTAAACAGAATCCATACAAGGGTAGAGGTAGGGGTAAGGATTGAATGTAGGAACAACAAATTTGATGAATAAATCAGAAAACATGACATAAAATTTGAAGAATGGATGGATATGATATGAGAGCCTAAAGAGACATTTGATAACAATAATGGGAAAACCAAGTGTGCAGTTTACCGGGTCACTAGTGTATAGCTTTCATGTATATTTTATTTCTGTATTAGGTCATTTCTAGTATAACTGTTGGGGGTTAATCAGGTCGTTTCAGGTTTGTGTTTGATAAGATGGTAATTTTCTGCGCAAATAAATTACGTGTAATTTCATAGGTCATTTCGAGTCCGATAGTTTCAGATCTGCAGATTCATATTCGGGCGATTCCGAAACGATTTTGCCACATCTACTCTCAACCATCTCGATTAGATTATTGTTTGTGCTCTCACGTCAAGAGAGCTGCATGAGTAAGTATAGAACAGTTCAGAAAACAAAAAATACAGATAGATCACTAACTATTGCGGCTAAATTTGAGGCAGAAATAAGTGAACTCAACAATCAAGACACGAGACAAATCTACACAATGATGAAAGTATCAAACTGCTCCTAAAAGAGAAGTGTTAGCTTTAAAATGGAACATTTTTGGCAGATAATCCCACAAGAAATTAGCCTTTCCTAAATCAGTATTCAGTTGCATATATCATATATGACCAATCTCATTACTTTAAGTACAGAGGAGGTGGAATCAATTATTTTCTGCTTTTTACGCCTTTCGAGAAAAGAAGTTAATTAAAGACAAAGCATACCAACTTAAAAAAGTTATTGTACCTGAAACCTCTTCTTGATGACATCCATTGGATGACAGACAGCTTTGGCACAAGTACCAGCTGCTAACCCACAAAGGAAAAGCTGGAAGCTTGAAAGACTCCCATCAGGGCTAATGTTTCCCCCACCAGGTCTGGATTTGTTCCAAGCCTGCAAGAACACAGAATCCATATAACCTCAATGTAGAATAAAAATAGACAAAGTAAAAAAAAATTCCATGGGCACTTTAACTCAAACTTCAGATCAAGGTTAACCATGTGGAACAATGTTACCTGGTTCCGTGCTCTATTTGGTTCAGGGAACAGGTTAGAATTGAAGAACACTACTCGACTCAGATATAACGAATGTTGACAGAAGATTAGATCGGTCGACTGGATTCCTAATCATGGATCAATGATGTGGACTAATTTTCAGAAGACCATAACAACAGACCATAAAACTCAACACGTTTAGTTTTCTAAACAAACTGCAATAAGTTTATCTATGCTCCTCGCTGGACTATTCACTATTATTCATTTTCATTTTTGGGTCAGTAAAATCAATTCACTAGACTTCCTATTTTGATATAAATTGATTTTTATATAAAAAAAACCTTCTCAATAGATTGTGTTGTGAACTGACATTCTCCATCAACCTGATCTTCAGATAAGTGGAGCACAAATTTGACAGCAAGTGATTACCAATTTACCATGCAGTACTAGCAAATTTTCCAGTACAAAAAATATGTTCTCATTGGATGGAAATCCCCCGCGGTTAGTTATAATGTGCCAAACGTCTTAATTCCTTTATTTACTACTGATCCAACATGTGCATATCCAATACATCAAAGGTATGAGCAAAACACAAGTATATGACAAGAAACACGAAGGGAGAAAGTGAGAAACTACAAATGTAATATTCATCAAATAATGGCTTATACTAAAATCATAAAACTAAATAAATAAAACATTATATATCCCATATAACAATATAAATGTTGATGCTTAAAACTTCAAAGGTGCAGTCAAAGTTCCCAAATAAATAGAGTAGATAGAACATACCATGGTCTGACGCTTAAACGTGTCATAAGTGCCGAACTGAAGGCCAGCATATGGAATGATTTCAATCAGTGTAGGTGATAACCCCGCATAGAGTCCTCGTAAACCACGTGTCTTGAAGATACCAACAAATGCAGACCGCATGTTTGGATAAACCTAAATAACAATAATGAGCGTAGATTATTGATCCTCACAATAAGCTAAACTGACTAAATACGTTTGCAAGAAGGAAAAAACAGTAAGAAATTCTATAGAAGTTCTACAGTGAGAAGCTTCAAAACTTCTGCGAGCAAGGGGTGGCTTAAAAAAAAGTTACTTCATAAAAGAGTTGCGGAATGTAAGGAGACAGTTGAGAGTAATGGATTTTTATCTAATCCAAAATCATCATTTCCCATGTCTAGGAATTTTATTTCAAATTAATCCACATACACAAACATAGAAGTGGAAAACAAAATTCACTTAATTTTCAAGCCTCAATTAGCTATAGAAGTTTTTCAGTGAATAACAATAGACTCTGAACGAATAACAAACAATAAGCAAGGCTATTTACACACTGCACATGTAGTCCAAAAAGTTCTCTAATAATGCAGGTAAAGAACCAAGGCTGTTCAAATATGCCTATGAAATTCACACCAATAACTATACCTTTGGCTCACCCTGTGATGCTAATATAGTGCGTACAAGATCGAATGGATAAGACCCAATAGTGGCTGCACATCCAGCCAGGGCACCACTGATGTAGGACAAGTACGGACTTAAATGAATATGGTCAGCTGCAAATGAACATTGTACAAGTGCGATCAGCTTCCTTCATTCATAAAGCATACATAACTGAAAAGATACATCAAAAGAGCCATACGTCCAAAAGAATTTGGGGTAGAATACAATGAAGCGATGAACCATCATCAAGGAGTAAACAGTGCAGAAATAGGTTGATAAAAAGAGACAAAAGGGCAAGAAAGAAGAAAGAGACGAATGAAAGAATACAAAACAGATGCTTCCATGTAGATTCGCATAGGCTCAAATGCATATAGAATCAGTATCACACTTTCACACATATTGTAAGTCGAGTACAAGCGAATGAACTTATCTTATTCATTATGAAGCTGATGGAGCAGCTTCTCTTTGGTAAAATAAGAAAATAAAAGATTGATTTGATAAAATAGACAAGGAAATATAAGAAATCACAAACCAAATCCCATGATGACTGATTTGATGAACAGGGGCAAAACAAAACACAAGTCAGTAAAGTGGACCAATATACAAAAAATTGGCCCACCAACAACATTATGACTACTGCTAAACTAGGAGCCCTATGAATGATAGTTAAATTACATTGTCTTTGTGAAAGTGGCATAATTATTAGATATCTTTCACCCAAAAGTGTTCAATGGGTTCTCAGAGCAGCCGATCCTGTTCCATAACCCCGACGCTGCTCACATGGAGATGAGATTTCAGATGATATCCTAACCAACCACATCTGAAAGATTCTCATGCACATCACCTACTCAGTCAACAATACCTTCCACCATAGTTATAAGAATCCCGATTCGATTCTACGATCCAAAAACATTTGACCGACCCCAATCCTACGAATCCTATCCATGGTTGTAGAATCTTACAATCCTATTTATTTGAAATTTTCTAGAGGTGGGGTCATAATACAAAGCCAGTTCTGTCCTAATAAAAAATAAATATATATTTTTATATCATGACATTGTAAACCCCAAATTTTGTATAAGTTGTAGAAACACGTTCACATAATGATATTAAAATCATTAGTTAGCAATATTTTATTGATAAATATTAATAAATACTCTGTATGTGTTTTGAACTTCAAATATACTCCCTCCCATTCCTTTGTTCTTCCCATTTCTATTTTTAAGGTCAAAGTTTGCACCATTAGTAAGTAGAAAATTAAAAAATATTACAGAGTAGTAATATTTGTATTTATTATCAAAAAACCTTTCACAAAATATTATTTTCAACACAAAATATATAAGAACATGTATAAAAATGTGGTTAAAGCGTCTTGGAGACCATGCAAAAGCAAATAAAAAGCTATATTTAGTAAGTTTGTAGGATCTACAATCCGATTCTACCGATTTGATCCTACTCAGTCCATCGATCCAAAGTACAATTCCGATCCCAACAACATTGCCTTCTAACAACTAGAGCATCATGCATGTCACTTCACCAGAATGCCACAACGGCACACATCACCACACCTCACTTCCCAACATTCGAACTTGGTTATCGACACGTATATACCTCAAGCACCAAAACACCCTTTTGGAAAAGGACTAATTATCAGCCTAAGATCTTCCAAAGGTGAACTAAATCGTGAGATGTTGCCAACAATGACAAAAATAAACATAATTATCCCCCAATAGACCACAAACATGATACCACCATGAAAAGAAGAGAGGTAGACAGCCATACAAGCAATAACCCTCTGTATTTATCACCAACTATAATGATCAAATTTGACCCTTTTATATTCATTGACAAATGGTTTGTATTAGCTACCCAAAAAACAAAGAGGCTAGGGAAGTCTTCCCCTCTCATGAGCTTCAAAAGTTAGGGGAAAAAGAGGTTGTTAAGGGGCAAAAGAATTAGAGGGTGAGGCGTAGAGGGTTCCAGACTTCCAGCCTTTGTTACTAGGGCAAGCTAGACGAAAGTTTTCCCTTTCATGATCTTCAAAAGTTAGGAAACTTAGGAAACTTAGGAAACTAAGTTTTCAACTTTTGATCCCGTCCTTGCCTCCAGCCTTCTACTCAAACCAACAACATTGAATCTGATAATGTTGCCACTAAAGCTGATTATCAACTTATTTCTTACTTCAGCAAGTCAATCTATCTACAACATTAATGTAGCACAATGCTTAATATACTTGAATGAGAAGATGCAACAAACCTGCCTTGGGAGAACCA
>JAOWBH010144310.1:0-12952 GCA_028566215.1 Silene coronaria | reverse complement strand
GGTGCCAATAGTAGGTGATTCAGTTAGAGATGCCCCGTTTTGCCGTGTTAATAGTAGGTGATTTAGTTAGGATGCTCATTTTGCGGTGCCAATAGTAGGTGATTCAGTTAGAGATGCCCCGTTTTGCCGTGTTAATAGTAGGTGATTTAGTTAGGATGCTCGTTTTTCTGTGTCAATAGTAGGTGATTTAGTTAGGGATGCTCGTTTTGCCATGTCTATAGTAGGTGATTTAGTTAGGATGCTTGTTTGCCATGTCTATAGTAGGTGATTTAGTTAGGGATGCCCGTTTGCCCTGTCTATAGTAGGTCATTTAGTTAGGGATGCTCGTTTGCCCGGTCTATAGTAGGTGATTTAGTTAGGGATGCTCGTTTGCCCTGTCTATAGTAGGTGATTTAGTTAAGGATGCTCGTTTGCCCCGTCTATAGTAGGTGATTTAGTTAGGTATGCTCGTTTAGCCGTCTCAATAGTGTTTATTTGGAATTAGAAAGAATACATTAGGGAAGTTTTAGTCAATGTCATTCGAGTTGTTCAGTGATAATTTATCAGTTGTTTGTTTTAGTTTTAGAAGGTGTGATGCTCAAGGTGACGTTCATGCACACAAGTCAAACTGTCGATAGTGCCACTTTTGGAAATTTAAAGAGAGTTAAGAAGGAAAGAAGGAAAAGTTAGAGCATAGTAAATGGAGTTGAAGAGATTTATGGAAATTACATAGTCGTGTGCCTCTAGTTGCACATTATATACAAGGCATGCACAAAGTGCCCTAAGGCGTTTAGGTCAGTGTTGCAATATTCCTTCCGCCTAGGAAACCCTTTTGGAGATAAAAATGGTCCTCCTGATTTTTTTAACTTCCATCAATTTTGATTTATTGAGATAATTGTGAACATTTTTATGGACTTAAGGTGTATTTGGTCCTTGGGGAGGAAGTGTATACTGCATTATCATTCTCCATGACTTCTTTTCCCTTTGTATCTTTTGAATGACCGTTGAGCATCCAATCTGTATCCTTTATGGGCTCGTGGAAGGCTACACGTTACTTTACTGGCAAGAAGTCTTACTAAAAAAGCAAAGTCAGAACAAGGCAATGTGGGTTGTACTATGTTCACTAAAGGCACTCAACATGTAGGTGTGTCCAAGTGTTGAACTCTGATATTTCTTAAGATTTTTCATGCTTTTGGTCTAACATGAAGTCTTGAGTGTCCACGTATCCATGAGACCATGTCCGAGTAATGTGTGTGGCTGTGTGCTACAATGATTATTTCCGAAACTGAAAAATCAAAGCAACTTAGATGTTGCAATGTTACTTACGATGTTCTTTCATCCTGCTCTTTAGGGCAAAGCTGATTGATACTGCTCTTAATATGCTGAGCCCTTTTCAACCCCATTGATTGAGAAGGGAGCATTTCAATATGCAGTCGTGTAAGGATTCTAATTACTATGAAGCATTGACACGATAAGGCCGAAGTAGCGTATTTAAAGTTTAAACATGTAATTCAAGAAAAGTTTTGCATAATCTTTTGCTAGCCAATTCTTGATACTAACAGTATTTTTTTCCCTTATGTCTCCACAGTTGTCGCTGTCAGCTTCAAGCTTGTGTGATCCGGACATACTTTCTAAGGTTTGTTATCCAGAAGCCTTGAGCTGTTTTTATCTGCTGATTACACACCTTAACGCATGCTCTTGCATTCATTTATATTATTCATCAGTGGTACTCTGGTAAGTGGTACATAAGTTTCCCTATAATTCTTTAGAAAGTCTCAGCTCACTAACATAGCAGTAACATCCCAAGCTTGTCTACGCCATGGTCAACATGCTTATATCATTCTTCATGGTATTTGCTTAAAAAAGTTTTTATTGTATTATAGAATGTCACATTAATTTTTATTTTTGTATTATTTGTCATGGGAAAACATATATTTCTCTTTTCAAATATTATTTGTGATATGTATCTAAGCTTCTATAAAATAAAACTTGAGTTCTTGATTTTTATACCTATAGGTTTAGATTGACTTTTTTTTAACCATGTTTCCCTTCCAATGCGTTTTTCACTTTATATATTTTTTTTTCTCTTATTGCATTTTGAGGTGTGGAACCATTCACTGAAGGTTCTAAAGTATGATTCATGCCAGCCGACCCAAATCATTTTGGGATGTCGTTGTGGTCTTAGTTATCGTCGTCGTCTCACACTCTCACATACATAAAAGAAAAATATAATGGTATTTATCAAGTAAATATGTATGTATGCCCTGCATTATGCGTTAGTGTATGTGAAATCTGCCTGCATATTCCCTGACAAAGCCATGCGAAATTCAACATCAGTAAATGGTGCTAGACACTACTCGTTTGTCACCTTGGAATATTGCATATCTATGTGGTTTGGGTAATTTTTGTTTTCCCGGAAAATCACGTGTAGTGTGATTTTATTCTTGAAGAGTGATCCAATGGCAGTCCTTTATATGAAAGGAAGGGATGGAAAGCTTGAAGAACTTGGGCGGACAGAAGTTGTCCTGAATTCACCAAACCCTAAATGGATCAATAAAGTCAGTGTAACATATCAATTTGAACTTGTACAGACACTGGTGTAAATTCCTCATCTCTCTTCTATGTTCGTCTTCTAAATGCTGATTTTCTACACGGTTTACTTGAATTTGATGCCATATACTTATTTATCCTTTCAGGTTTCATGTGTATGCTGTTGATACACAGCTTCATGGTGTAGATGTAAAGGTATCCGTAGTAATCTCCATGTTTTAATTGTTATGTTCAGAAATTTGTTTCTCTAAGTCTGTGATTGTCAACTTCTCTAGTTCTTTTAAACGTATTCTGGGAGACCTTAGGTTTGACGTCTTTCGCAGTAAGGAGGCTGATGCCTGTTAAGTGTTTAAACATGTGCATATGAAATGAGTTTTATGAGCCATATGATCTTAAAGCGCACAGTCGGTGTTTGCAAATGTATTCTAGGTAGAAATTTTTAAAACTGGAAAACTTGAAAATATATTACGGTATCAATAAAAGAAGCGTTCAATCTTGTGAGAGGCTACCTCAATAACAATGCTTGTCCCCGACTGTACTCTCTTAATATATTACGGAGTATCAATAAAAGAAATTGGCACTCGATTTTAAAACCTACAAGTTTACCTTGTCTTTTGTATTATGTTTCACGTCCCATTTGTTTTCCACTTTTCTTTTTCTATATTTTCGCATTTTGAGGTGTGCTATCACCCATGGACGGTTCTAAAGGATGATTCATGTCAGCTGACCCCAAATCATTTTGGGCTTAAGGCTCTGATGATGTTTCACGTCCCATTTGTATTCCGATGCTCTGTTTGACTTCGAAGTTTGACTTCGAAGTTGAACACTTAGCTTTCTAATTTCTATAACAAATTTGTATATTCCTGTAGATGCTCAATTTGGATGATCAACAATTTCTCGGTGAAGCTGTGTGCGCATTATCAGAGGTATACTAAAACTGGTTACATTATCTGCTTCTTTCAGATTTATTGGGTTATTGCTTCAGAGAACCTGTACTTAGTTTGTGGTTGCCAGGTTATCTTACTGTTTGAATTTTGTGTTTGTATGACAATAAATGAGTATATCCAACTTGGTTTCATATCGGCATATCGCAGACTCTGGCTAACCTCAGTCTTTTCTTTCATGTATATCATCTTTCTGGGCATGTTGGCATTGTTCTACTTTCCATGTGAACAAGCCAAATCACAGTTGCATTCTCCCTTTTGTCTTGTACAGTTTTACCCATGATGATGAAATTTGCCTTTAACTTCCCTTTTGTGGATGTGTAGGTAGTTACCAAATCAAACCGACTGTTGACTTTAGACCTTGTGGAACATGATGAAGTTACGAGAACACCTCATCCAAGAAACTGTGGAAAGCTCAAAATTCATGCTGAAGAATCTATCAACTCAAAGACTACTATAGAAATTATATTCAGGTGCTCAGAGTTGGAAAATGAGGATCACGTTTCTAAAAGCGTATGTCTTCCATGATTCCACTCTCTTTATGGATCCTGCTACTTAAAGTAACTTTTTTTAAAGTATTTTTCTTGTTATGTTTTTGCAGGATCCAATTTTAATGATCTCTAAAATTTCAGAGCGTGGTATCTCCATTCCAATTTGTAAAACTGAAGTAATAAACGATGACTTCAACCCAACCTGGAAACCTGTATTACTAAATGCTCAACAGGCTGGAAGTAAGGTATGAAAAATTCCCACTTTTCGCTTATCTTTTGGATGAAATTGCACTTGTCCTGCCCATTTTTAAGGGAAACAATAGTTGATATGTTCTGAGATTCTGTAATCATACAGATTTCATCAAGAAAGCTTTATTGAAGATATCCGAAGATCGATATGCATTTTAGAATGCACTTTGCCTGATCTTTTTTTTTGTTCTCTACTAATGTGCAGGACAGTCCTTTAACTATTGAGTGCTTTAACTTTAATGCCAATGGGAAGCACGATTTCATTGGGTAAAACAGACGTAATTTCCTTTCTTTTCATTTATACATTTTTAGATGTTGTATTGACTTTGTTATCATGGTAAATATAGGAAGGTAGAAAAATCACTGGCCGTCTTTGAGAAGATTCATTCTAGTGGAATAGGCGAAAATTTGTTTCTACCAACTGTTACTGGTCATGATTACCACAACAAGGTTTTTAACTGGACAATGCATGTGTATTTTATGTTTCTCTTCTTAGATCCATCTTGTGCACTGATTACTGAATATGATGAATTGATGATGTGACCAGGTGCTTAAAAGTCAACTGTTTGTGGAGAAGTACTCAGAGTGTGTGCAACACACATTTCTCGACTATTTGGCTGGTGGATGTGAGTTGAATTTTATGGTGGCGGTTGATTTTACAGGTAAGCCTTATGAATTGTCGCTTTGTCGGTCCTAAAACTTGTTAAAGGCATATGTGATGAAGTTCTTCAGAGATGATACTCTGTTGACTAGTGATTGTTACGGAGTGACACAACAGTGCTGTCAAGTGTCAACACCTCTTTCCTGTATATAGTTTATGTTACTTCGACTCTTCAGTTTGGTCGTGTATCGCGTGTCTAACACGTCCCGCCACTCCGACACTTAAATTTAGTGCAAAACATGAAACTTCACAACAGTCTTGTGAGACAATTGAAATTGTGTCGCATCCGTCATTTGCAACCTAGTCGAAGTATCTTAAGTTAAGTATATAGATAGAACTTTGAAGCATCATTGCCTTTCAGTTATGTTTGAAAGAGTAACAATCTATTCTGACTCAAGTATCTTTTTTATCAGCTTCAAATGGGAACCCCCGTCTCCCAGATTCCTTGCATTACATTGATCCATCAGGTCGTCTAAATGCATACCAGAAAGTAAGAGTATTATAATTAGATAACACCATGTTGATATTTTGAAAATGTCTAAAACTGAGAATTTTTCTTATTAGGCAATAATGGAGGTTGGAGGAGTTTTACAGTGCTATGACTCAGACAAACGCTTTCCTGCGTGGGGTTTTGGAGCACGTCCAATTGATGGACCAATTTCTCATTGTTTTAACTTGAATGGAAGCACCAAGTATTGTGAGGTTGGTGGCCTCCACGAAATCATACTTTTAGCAAATTGCCTTGCAGCCTGCTATAGATACTAAGTCTTAATTATTACTATTTTCAGGTTGAAGGGATTCAGGGAATTATGACGGCGTATATCGGTGCTCTTTTTAATGTTTCACTCGCTGGACCAACCCTTTTTAGACAGGTTGTTAACAGTGCTGCAAGTATTGCTGGTCAGTCTCTGGCAGATGGACGCCAGAAGTACTTTGTCTTGTTAATTATCACGGTAAATATACTTTCTCCAGATATATGCTGTCAAGAGTCGAGTCTGAATCAGACAATTGATCGATATCTATGCCAAAGATTGTATCGATTTATTGTCTGATTCATACACTAGGGAGTGGTAAATGTCATATGAACATGATTAAACAGGTTTTATTTCATTCAAAAATGCAACTTTGATCTTATAATTACATTTTAGGGGGTCAGCAGTTAGTTGGCTTCAGTTCCAGTCACAGTGTAGTCTATTTGAGGCCCAAACAGACCATTTTCTCTTCATTTTTACTTTCTGAATCCTGGTTGGAGCAGTTCACTATTCCCAGACTATTGGGAGCTTTAGGGCCTTCAAAATAAGGTGGTAGAGGCTGGTATGCTGGATTCAACTAATGGAAACGGAATGAAACCTACAAAATTTGAAAGGGTATTTTGGGATTTTACGGTGTAAATTTACCAAAATGCAGAAATATAGTAATTTGGTTTGAAAGATCCAAAAAGGAAAATGTGGTATATCCAAATTCCAATTTAATGGAGGGAGTTATCAATTGATAGAGTCAGCGGTTGGAAACAAACAGATACAAAAGAGGACAAGATTGAAAATTAAAACAAGACAGTTTTGCTGCTTACGGTCCCGTGAAATGGGCAAGTGTAGTAGAGTCTCTTGAACAGACACAGTTGACTGTTTTGCTAATGAGCCTCATTGTTCTCTGAACCTAAGATAGGATTTCTGCACACATGTAGAGATTTAAACTACACTGGTACCCTTCACTTATACCATATAAGAATCTTTCAAATCTGATCTTAAAAGCGGTCTTTCTCAATTCTTGATTTTGATGATAATTGCCAGGCTTGTTTAAGGCCGGTTAGTAGGATTAGCTTTCAGTGATCGAAATGTTTCTGTAATATCATAGAGTTTGTCATAGTTGTCAATTGTCCCAAAGAAATGTCTCATCGACAAGTTAAAAGCTGTTGCTACCAACATCTTTCATGTATTATGTGTTTAAACGCAAGGTCATTTGTCTAAAATCTAAATGCCAATTTGAGTCGATTACTTGTTTTAGGATGGAGTGATCACAGACCTTCAGGAGACTAAAGATGCAATTGTAAAGGCTGCTGATCTACCATTATCTATACTCATTGTTGGAGTTGGTGGAGCTGATTACAAGGAGATGGAGGTATGTGCCCATTGAAGATGTTAACTTTATTAGCTAGTAAAATCCTTGAGGGTAAGTACCGGCTACCCATGACATGGTAAAGTGGTGTTGGATCTCCCTTTACGCCGTAAAATTCTAAGCTCGCTGCCGAACAGTATTACCATGATGACTAACCCATGCATATACATACTGATCTCTTCAGCTCCATAATTGTACTGAACGTCTTTTTTTTCGAATATTTGGTAGTTCTTAAACGGAGATAAAGGACAGAAACTAGAGAGCACCTGCGGGCAGGTTGCATCCCGTGATATTGTCCAGTTTGTGGCATTCCGAGATGTCCATGGTCAGTCTCCTTATTGAGCCAACTTAGCGTTTTCAGTGTATGTGCTGGTGTTTATTTATCATCTCTTTGGATTTCAGATGGAGAGACTACTATAGCCGAGACGCTTCTTACAGAACTGCCAACACAATTTTTGACTTACATGCGAATCAAGGGGATTCAACCCAAGAAAATTTTGTAACTTAACATCATGTTGTCGGTACATAGAGTTTCACACATTTTGTTTAAAATTCATGTTTTTGATGTAAAATTGCTTATATTTAAGTGTTGTACTGAAAGCGGTGTTTGTTGACATTAATCAGTCAGCAAGAGTGAGGGATCGAAGTACAGGGTGCCATAATTTGTAACTCTTAAAACTCTGTATATAGTTAAATTAAATTAATTTTTATTACTGATGATTAGTTTTGAGTTAAAGAAGACCTGTCACATGAAGCAATACACAGCAACGAAATTTTGTACAACGATTTCCTCCATGTTGTACATGCATTTGCGCATTTCCTCCACCGCGTGCATTATTAAGTGTTGCGTGCAATATTTAGGTCTAGTTAACTTTCCTGAAACTGTGAGCAATATTTTTTGAAGATAGTGTAATACGGAGTATTACAAACATATATATTGGATCCTTGATGTAAAATAAGTGATAATTACTACGAAGTAGAAACAGCCATAAGCTTTGTCTTACGACAGCGTTAACTCGTTAAGAATAGAAACTGGCTTCAGAAAATCTAGCAAAGCATCTTATCTTAATATATAAAAAGCTTAAATAGCAAAATTACATATACTTAAGCTACCTTCTGTAATAATATTTTTTTTTTTTTTTGAAAAACAGATACAAATTAACTACAGTTGTCTGCAACAGACAATAGACACTACTGCAACTGTGTTCCTCTACAAAATGTGTTGCAACTATGACTCTAGACTTCGCTGTGTTGCAAACAAGGAATAGTGGCCGATTCGGAGAGTAAATTTTTCACTACATAGGAGTGTATTATCACTATCCCAATATTAGGCCAATAATCAAGAGTTTTTAAAACATAATCTCCGCAAAAGAACTGTGATGCAGCAGCTATGAGCAAGACAGGAGTAAGCTGCTCCTTATGCCTCTAGCTCATTGTGAGCATGAAGAGGACTGGAGGGTGACTTAGGTGAGTCATTTCCATCATCAGCCACAGGACTGGAGGGTGTCTTAGGTGCGTTATTTCCATCAACAGCCGCTTTCTGAGCTTTCCGACCCCGGGTTTTCCCAGTTGAAACAGAAGGGGCAGCAGCATTCTTCCTCTTACGGCCTCGTTTTGGCGCATCAACTGCTTTCTCCTCTGGAATGACTTCAGCCTCAACATTTTCAGGAACAATATTTTCTCCATCTTCCTCCTCGTTCTCTTCTTCTTCTTCCTCCCCTTCATCTTCATCTTCAACAATGTCGGAACTTTCTTCCGTTTGTGCAGCTTTCTCATCCTCTTCAAACTTGCGCATTAGAGATTCTATCACACCCATCAGCTCCCTATTAACCTGCCGCAATCCATAAATACAGAATAATGAATTAAGCTATCAATGGATTAACATATGGTTATGGGCCAGGTCTTTACAAAGTGATTTAAATTTCGATGGAAAACTAGAAAAGAAAACATGATATTTAATGACAAGGCAATGTTCGGATTGAGGGGCAATGGGCCACAAGTCAATTATGACGCAAAGACCATGAATAGGCTGCGCAACGATTATGGTATCAAAGCCAACACCGGTATTTTAGGGAGGCAATAATGCCAGGTAGGAAACCACTTTTCCCCCAACACCCATGACCAAGTATATCTAGCCTGCGGGGTTTTGATCAGCCGCATTTAATACAGTGGACCGCGGAAGGAATCAAGGACAGTAGCGTAGGCCTTCTTAAACGAGGTCTTTAACCACATGAGAAACACACATTCCATCAAGAAGTATGTACACCAACGGTATCTATGATGGAAGGAAACGGACAAACCTGAGCATTCTGCAGGAAATCAGAGAGGTCTGTGGGGCATGAGGGGCACTTCATCACAGTTTTCTGTGTTCGCAGTTGTCGTCCACCCGTTTTTCTCTCTCGGGTGAACTTCTGACCCTCAAATGCTCCATCTAAGCAAGCTTTGCAGAAATTATGAGCACAAGGAGTTGTGATTGGAAGAGTCAACGTCTTATGACACAGGAGGCAACTAAATTCTGCAAAAGGGAAACTCGTTAAAAAAAAAGCAATACAAGGTATAAATATATTCCTCTTGTATATGATACTGCATTGTTTACATATATACTGCAAAAGCATCATCCATCACTATTTCTGATTCATTATTACTATATAAGAATGCAGTTAGTCAATACACACAATACCTTTTAAAATCTTAGCCTTGGAGTTTTTCTTTGGACGAGAAGAAGTTCCTCCTCCTCCTCCCCTGATCTTTTGGCTTAAAGGAGCAGCCTTCATCCACTTCCAGCATCCTTCCACTTCCTATAAAGACAAATGAAAGGTCTCTATATAAGGCTTGCAGAAGAAGAATCGGATGCAAGAAATAAATGACTGGCTATCTACTCACATCAAAATCCCAGTGGGCACTTTCTTTTCGCTCAGTTAGCTGAATAGCTTGTTTCAGCTCTGGTACATTTGGCAATGGTCTTGGCCTGTCACCATGCTCGTCACTGCAACATTAAAACTAAGATTGTCATAAATTACACCCGTAGAAGTTAAATGTATTAATATTAGAATTCAAGTTGAACGTGTATCAACCTAGTCCATGGTGCTGGGCTGTTGTCACATCTAACAAATAGATACCTGCAAACCTTATGTTGCTGAAGCACCAATAAAACAAGAAACTCAATCAAAACATGGAAGTCGGTATGTTTTAAACAGAAAGGGGGAATAAACATATACTCCCTCATATAGTATTTTTTACCTTTCCATCTTTTCCTTCTTGCCGGAGCTTAAGCCAGCACCTCTCGATTCTGTAAATGCCCTCATAACGAACCCCAGTTTCTGGTGCATAATTGGAACGCTTTTCTTTGTGTGATCTGTATGACAGCAAAATATCAATGCCATCCATTATCAATAAAAATAGTATGAAGGATACATGGAATACATCAGAGAGGGCAAATAGTCCTCGGCTATGTTACACTTGTAGTATCGAATGCTAGACCACACATGCAACAACCCAAATAAATTCTAGCATAGCTATGCAGAACATGACTTCAGATTTTTTTTTTTTAGGTGAAAATAAAGCAACTCAGAGGGCCACACCAAAAAAACTCCCCTGGAAATCTATGCATGTTGTAATATACGTCTGGCTAGTAACTGTGCAAACCTCAAAACTTGGAATCAGGGTTAATGAAAACAAGGTATACACTCAACGGGAACAATAAATGCATGGCAATCGTGAATACACACACCGACACACGCGAACATCCAGTATCAGACTCTTACAGTCCATAGAAAGGAATGTTGACAATAATAATATTATGAAAGACATATATGGCACTATTATCTGGCACATACCTGACAACACGAACCGGATACCCTTTACGGCAGCTCAATCGTAGCGACTCATTTGCACCAGTAAACTTCTGATCAGAAGACTGTTCCTTGTTCGTCCGCTTATTACCGCTCAGGTCGCGCCCCCCACTGCCATTGGCAGAGTAAAAACCCAAACATATTAAAGGATAAATCAAGACATCTCAATCATAAAAGTTACCACAAAACAATCAAAATTTTCCATTTCAGCAAAGCCAAAGAGTCATGATAGTACGTTACTTTAGCTTTAAATATGGACCATAATAATCAGCAAAGCCAAAGAATCATATACAATCGATGTATAAAATGTAACAACTATGCATTTGAAGACATACCTTCCTGTATAGATAAACCACTCTCCATGATCTTCATCATCTTCATATCCCCCAGAGAGAACCACTGATTGCGCACCAAACTTTGACTGCCCAGCTATACCACTGACATGTGGGAAATGAGCACCCCACTGCCTGCATGCCAAACGATCTGTCCAAGAGTCCCCAACAAGCACTCCTGTGTTTCTTACAGGATCATACTCTGCAGTAATAGGTCCAAGATGATCAGGTGGAATCGTGACAAATATCTTTCCACTTTTAGCATTCGCCTTCCCCGATTTTACAGCCCTTTCAGTGGTAAAGGCTTCATCAGGGCGATCATCGTTATTGATGAACTGGAAGACTCTAGGCCCTCCAGCTGCTGCAGCAGGCTTCTGGGTTCTCGCCGCTCTTATAGCGTACACAAGAGAAGCATTAATTCTGGGCTGCTTGGCCATCAATGTAGGAATAGATTCCCTGCACTTGGCACAGGTCTTCTTCCCCTGGCCAACCCACTTTTCGAAGCATTTCAGACAAAAGTTGTGGCCACATGGAGTCTGTAAAAAGGGGAAAAACAATCGTCTTATTGATAAAAACACCCAAGAAAGGTTGTACATGTATAACAGAATAAAACAGACGAACAAGAAAATTAAAAGATTCATTTTTCATGACACATGCGACCAACGACTGTATCACTTCAGGGGATCATGAATAAAGGCCCAATCGTGTAAAGATTCATTCTTCGCGAAATGTGCAAGTGTATCACTGATAAAGTGATAGATACAAGGGATCTTTAAAGTTAAGCAATCTATAGTGCATAGAAATCAATAATGCCGATAAATATAGAAACACTAAAAATGTGATAATTACCAAGAATACAGATTCCAATAATGCAGTATAGACGAAGCAGATAGCATTCTGTTACAGGCTTACAGCAGAATTTACCAAGTTCGGACAAAAACTTTCGCAAACAATGAACCACTCGACACAGACATGAATTTACTACCCGAACGAGAAATTGACTAGTTATACTGCATTGTCCAGAAATGCAAATTTGGAATTCTGTACCGCATCCTTAGGCCGAAATCTACAAAATTCTTTACTTATAGTACTCCCAAAATGATTCCATTAAAGGCATGAACTAAGGTGGTGAATCAAGTTGACTAAGATAGTAAAAGAACATAACATTGTCACAACAAGAAAACATTTGGTACACCAAACAAACAAACAAGTGTACCAACTTGATGTTTCTCCGAAAACGACACTTAAGATACCACAAACATTACTGTTTTCACTAATAGTAACGAAATTCTGGATCAAATGAGATGCCAAATTTATGCCTTTGATATAACAAGATTCAGAATTAAATACTCCAATTCAACATCTACGATATCATATATCGCGATTACAAGATTCGATTGTTTAATTAAGTCTCGAGACGATTTTCCTCCAAGGATCTAACACTAAATCCACATTAAAAGAGTGTAATTTTAATAATAGTTCAAGAAGACATTCAATTAATCCTTAAAATGTGATTATTTACAGCAAGATGCCAAAGTAATGGCATCTTCAATTAACAAATAACTACATATAAATAATCAAACCTGAATACAAACCCTAAAAAATAAAAATAAAATCTAAAATTTACAAACGAATTGATTTTTCTAATATAAATGAAAATTAATAATAAGCGGATAAACTAAATTAAATTCACACAATCAACAGCGTAAATTAAAAACGAAAATGCAAGAACATAACTATAATCAAAAAATGTAATATTTCTGGAAAATTAAATTCAAAA
>JAOWBH010144299.1:0-12955 GCA_028566215.1 Silene coronaria | reverse complement strand
TGTTGTTGCTTTGTCAGTAGTGATCATCTTTTTTATTAATGTGAGGTGTGAATTGCTTTGAGGATCTTTGTGTTACTCTTCCATAGATGGCTTCAATTGTTTCGAGTAAAAATATACAGACTTAATTAAGTAAATAAAATGTTCAACATAAAGATTGATTTAGTTCCGTGGAAGTGAGGTCTTTATTCTGCTCATGCCTCCGCTGATTCCACCTAAAAAGGCACTATAAACCTAGTACAAAAGGGTTCTGAGGAAAGTACCTCTGATTCTTAAGGTAGATTATACTTCTTCTACGTATGCCGATCAAATTTTTCGTGAGTAGTTATTTGTGTCGACCACTTTAGAGAGATTAACTGAAATAACTTAAAGAGTGGAGATAGGTGAATAGTGTCGTATAGTTATAAGGTGTACTTATACAAGCATGAATGTACACGTGGCATGTCCATATATATGTCCTTCTGGTAAGTCGGTTGGAGGCAGCTGACTTCCATAGGTAGTTTGGATTTATTTTTCGCCGGATACAAAGTGGTATGTAGAGTGATAGAGCGTAGGGTCAGAGGTGTTAGACATGTTGGTCGAAGGTGTTTGGTCCACACAGTCAATTTTGACAGTTCTCGTACTTTGTCCATACAATTTTTTTATTCAGTCGGCTCCAGCTATGACATGTTTTAAACGAGCCCTAATTGCGTGCCTCATCAATAACCAATACTATGGATATCGTAAATTTAAGATGATGTAAAACAAGAGTAATTCTTATGTTGGACAAATTAGAAGAGAACATATAGAACCAAAACCTCCACCAACCAGAACACATTTTTTAAAACTCTAAAAATAAAAAAATAAACCAGAGAATATTATCTTAGAATTAGAATTGGAGGCTGAGCCGCTGCCTCACCTAAGCCGGCCTACCAATAATAAAATCGATGATTCAAAGAAAAGACGTAGTGTAAACACAAGGTTGAGTGTGGAGTCTGTGGATACAACATACAAGAGTGACGTCCGCTTCGTCGAATATGGACTGATCATCTTTCAATCATAAACCCTAATTCAATTTACTGCCTTTTTGTTTTCCCCCTTTTCTTCATTCATTTTTCATCTTTTTCCTCACTTTTCTCGAATGAAATTCATCGTCTTCAATCGAATTCATCGCCGCCATCATAATTATAATCATCATCATCGCCGTCCTTGATTGTCCGATGTCAATTTTCAATTATTCGGCCAAGCGAACATTTGGCGATTATCATCACTCCATGTCATCCGAAATTAATGGCGGATATGACGATTCAAGGCCTAGAAAGTGCTCTAAGTTCAATTCAAATGGAGACTTGCGTCAATCAAACCCTCGATTACACCTTCAATTCTTCGTTAAAATGATGTCTGATTCTAAAACCCTAGTTTTTCAGGCCAATTTTGGGGATACTGTCGAGAATTTGCACTGGAGAATTCAAATGATAACCGGAATTCCAATATCGGAGCAAAGATTGATATACAAGGGGAAGCAGCTGCAATTTGAGAAGACAATGGCGGAATGCGGTATTGAAAACGACGCCGGATTGCAGCTTGTCGGCCGGATACGGAGCACGGGGCATGCCAAGGCGTGGCGGGTAATTTCTGAATTGGTTAAGGTTATTTCACTTGTTTGTAGTCAGAAATCGCCTGTTGTTAATTGTACGATTGTTAAAGTAAGGTTAGATGAGTTCTTGGGAATGCCGCTAGATAGAGACGGAAATTTCTCTGATTATTGTGATAAGAGTGAGTATTATAAGATATTCATGGACGCCTATGTGCCTAAGGCTTTGGTTTTAATGTATAGGTCGGGTGAGAAGGAGACACAGGAGTGTGCGGAGGAGTGTATTAGGCGTGTTATTAGCTTGGGTGGTAGGGGTTCGGGAGGGAGTAAAAGTGAGATTACTTATTGCGCTATGATACTGTTGGAGTTTTGTAGGCTGCTTAAGACGTCGTGGGTCTGTCACGATGATGTATTGTACCTGCATTATCGGAGTGCTCTTGGAATGAAGCTGGACAAGGTCGAGGTTGCGTGTAGGTCCGAGAGAGATGATGATGGGGCAAACAACGAGATTCCGTTTATTGCTGTCCAAGACGTGTTCCCTATCTTGGAGGATATAGGACAGAGGTTGTTGAAGGACTTAATCCAGAGTGTTGAATCAAGCACTAGCTGTGGGCCACGGCTTCTGGATGTCTGTGATTTTTCTGCATTTCTCAAGCCTGTTTTGAGGGTCATTGGAAAGGAACTTGCTGCTGCAGCAGCAGCTTCTCTCCAGGGTAAGGGCAAGGGCAAGGTTTGCCTTTTAGGTGATGAGGTTAATCGTCTCGTCTGTCTTTTCATTGATCTGCTCAATTGGATTGAAAAATGTATGGGCAAAATGGAAGGTTGCTTATCTACAAAAGGGAAAAAGGGCGCTGAAGCTTTGCCAACTAGTTGGTCTCATTATCTTGCTATTCTCAAGGAATTAAGAAACATCGCAGTTATGTATCCTGGTTTTGAGTACCGATTTTGGAACACGGTGAGAAAGAACAAAGTTGTGGTGAGTGCACTCGTTGTTCTATACGCTTCTCATGCTGATGATCATAACTGGCTTCTTAGGCACAAGGATCTCCTAAACTTCGAATCCAGGCGGCATTTAGCATTGTTGATGTTCTCAAAGGTGGACGAAGATTACGACGAATTACATGAGATGTTAATAGATAGGTCTCAATTGCTGGCCGAGTCTTTTGAGTATATATACAATGCAGATAAATCCTCTTTGCAAGCTGGTCTATTTATGGAATTCAAAAATGAAGTAGCTACAGGGCCTGGTGTATTAAGGGAGTGGTTTTGCCTTGTGTGCCAAGCTTTTTTTGACCCACAAAGAGCCCTTTTTGTCGCATGCCCCTTGGACCGCCGACGGTTCTATCCTAATCCAGGTAAGGATTGTCTACTCTTGCGTTAATTTTACATCTTTTTCTTTATATGTTTCTGACCCCCCGCACCCTTTAGATCACCAGCAGAATAATGTATAGGTGTTGTGGCTTTTGTTTGATGTTTGATGTTTGATGTTGATGTTTTTATATGAAGGCTTACCTTTCTAGTCAGGATCATTATGCATTTTCTGATGACATTAACTTAAAAGAATTTCTGAGGGTTAAATGTTTGATGTTATTGCACTTTTTTTTTTTTTGGCGAGGGGAATCTGTACTATCAGATTGCCACTTAATAGAAGTTGCACACTTTAACTGTCGTCAGTGGTACCGATTACCAAACCAGTAAGGGTTGCTTTTATAAGACTTCAGAATGTATATCTCGTATAATTATGGACTTTTTATCCTTGCGTTAAAGTATGTTTTTTTATCTTTTCTCTGTTGATATGTTATTTTTTCTCTTACTTTTAGAATGATCCATGTTATCTGCCAGTGGAATTAGCTATATAGTATGTCCCATGAACACGCCGAAGTAGTTGTACTCTATGTTGCTCGGACTTGGTTAAAAATATCTGACACGGGTTCGTGTCCAAGTGTCGAATTCATCAATTATATGAAAAAAAATCAATCTTTTGCTCCAAATTGAAGTGTCCAAGTGTCTTACCCATGTCCGAGTGTTGAGTGTCCGACACAGGTACGCGAGGTCATATTGAAGTTGAAGTCCGAGCAACATAAGTTGTACTTGTGTTACAAAAGAAGGAACTAATAAAAAAACATTCCTCTTGTGGTGCAAGGAGTCCCGCAGATGCGGGTAAGGGAGAGTCACATGTATGCAACCTTACCCATGTGTTAACGACACATCTGTTCTTTTTGATTAACCAAAATGAGAATCGCATCAATTGACTTCTGTACAATTCAAAAAAACGCATCCAATTTAGTGAGCCATTATGCTTTATGAGAGGGGGTGGGGGTGACGATAAATATCCTGATGAATTGAACTGAATCCGGTTGGAAGAAAAATCAGGGATACGAAGTTTCCGGATATCGGATCGGATACGGTTCCTATGGTTTTCAGATATCCGAATCCGATCCGATCCAAAAAGTGTTCTTTTTTCCTTTGATACAGAAGGGGACATTGGACGGTGTTCTAAATACTAAACGATGGAGATATAAGTATTGGTTTCTGTTTAACCTGAATATATCTTCCAATTCAGTCACAATCTTCTCAGTTCTATTATTTCATTTCTAGAATTCACTTACCTTCACCAAAAGTTCAGTCTCAATGAACTCCTAAACAAGCTCATGCTCTTGTTTTCCCATTTTCGTTGATGTATCTTTCTTCTTCTCTTCCCGTACTCCCTGTGTTCTCTCAAGGTCATTAATTTCATACACCTTTCACCATGATTACTACACCGAGAAAACAAAACTTTACTGTGTACTCGATTCCTTATCCACTTCCCAAACTCTTGCTATCTACATTTTGGCCATCCCAAAGTTAGTTGACGGCCTTCAATCATCCCAGATGTGGGCACGTCGTGTAGCATCACCAAATTAGGCGGGTGAGATTGTTAACCCAGCTTTAGGTTCAGTTAAGATGTATAAATTATTAGCTTTAGGTTAAGACACTCTGTTAACCGTGTCCACGTATGTGTCCGAAACCGACATGTGTGGGAGTGTCTGAGTAACATAACTTACCACTACATGAGGCCCTACTTCATGTTCTATATAATCTTGATTAAGTATATATCTTTTACGTTTTCTGTGCAAAGCTGCCACCCCCAATGGCTACTTTTAACATAAATTTATCATACACGTGTCGACTCTCCCCCATTCCTAACTTCCTTAAAGCCGATCTTCCGTGTTGCCAAATTGAGTATCATTCTGACCCAAAACACTATTTTTTGTTAAGCTATTTTAACAGAATGGTTTGATTTTAGAATAGTTTGAAATGTAGAAATAAATAACTTTGAGAACAAACAAATCCTAAATCATAATTTAAAACTGGTTTTTAGAATTTTTTTGGTAATCGGATCGGATATCAATTCAAGATATCCTCTATTTTCGGATTTTGAAAATTG
The DNA here is from genome assembly GCA_028566215.1 of Silene coronaria. Lineage (NCBI taxonomy): Eukaryota > Viridiplantae > Streptophyta > Magnoliopsida > Caryophyllales > Caryophyllaceae > Silene > Silene coronaria. The sequence continues at coordinate 7,958 of JAOWBH010144299.1, read as the reverse complement.
GATATCCGTGGGAGTTTTGGGCGGATATCATTATCGGGTAGTAAAAAACCAGATTTTCAGATCAGTTGTCCGATTCGTGTTTTGGCCTTTATTTCATCGTAATTCATTATCAAAGAACAATGAGTCTTTTGAGAGAACGACAATTAAACTGCAAAGGCTTTATCCCAGAAATTTAGGGAGCTGTTTGAAGGAATTTCATTGCTGGAAAAGGGAGGTCGGAGGGCAACAAAAGGAAAAGGAGGAAATGTGAGTTACAAAATATAGTGAACAAGTGATCTGAGGCTAAAAGAGGAGCCGCAAAATGGAAAAGTTAAAAAAAAAAAAAAAAAATTGAACAAAAGGTGAAAAAAGAAAATTATGGTGATGGAAATGAAGCAACACATCACATACTCAAGCACTATCATCCAGTGCGAAAAGGGAAGGATCTGGAGTATGACAGTGTTAAGGTATTGAGTATAGTTTATTGGCGGCACATGATGAAATAGATGGGCTGTGGAGTTTTCACATACTGAATTTTGTTCTGGATTGAATAGTATTATTTGTCTATATGTATATACATACTTGTGTACTGTGGCACGGAACTGATCACCATCTTTCTGTTTTCCCTGAACATATAAAGCTTCTCTGTGAATAGCATCTCAATGTTAAAGGTCTGGAGTGCACTAAATTTTGTTTTGAATGTTCGAAGTGCTTGAACCTGCTTGTGCACTTATGGTTTCTACTGGCATTTCTGATTATTGACTTGAGTATTGTTGATTTAAATGATTAGCTAACCTTAGTTGCATATGCAATTTTGCATTGCCTAACTTCAGATGTTTTCGTTATGTTTCTTGGTCATCTTCGATGACTTTCCATATTTTACATTTTGGCCAACCAGGCCTTTACCTTCTTGCTCTTATATTTGCATTAAATGCATTGTGCAGCCTCTAAGGTAAACCCCCTCCACATTCAGTACTTCAGCTTTGCTGGTAGGGTAATCGCCTTAGCGTTAATGCACAAGATTCAAATCGGCGGTGTTCTGGATCGTGTATTTTTCTTGCAATTAGCTGGAAAACATGTTTGTGTGGAAGATATAAAGGATGCAGATCCATGCTTCTATAGTAGCTGCAAACAAATACTAGAGATGGATCCCGAATTTGTGGATTCTGATGGGCTGGGGCTAACATTTGTTACTGAAGTTGAAGAGCTTGGATCTATGAATGTTGTGGAACTCTGTTCTGGTGGGAAAGGCATTGTCGTGAACAGCAAAAATAGGAAGGAATATGTTCAGCTTCTTGTTGAGCAGCGCTTTGTTACATCTATCACAAAACAAGTGTCATCCTTTGCTAAAGGTTTTGCTGACATTCTTCGTGATGGTCATCTTGGAACGACCTTTTTTGAGAGCCTAGAGCTGGAAGATCTTGATTCGATGTTGCATGGAAAAGGAAGTCAGGAGATCTCTGTTGACGATTGGAAGGCGCATACTGAGTATGATGGCTACAAAAAATCTGATCCCCAGATAATTTGGTTTTGGAAGGTATGTAGAAGCAAGGCATTAGTATTTTTTTTTTTTCTTGTGTGTTCATTGTTAGTTTCGTTTTTCTCATCTTGGAAGTCAGAACTCCAGTGAAACACACTGGCTTTGCCCATGGTTACCGGATTCATTATGAATATACCCTTGCCACAAATTAGAGTATTACATAAAGTGTCAGATTGATGAGGGTTTAATTCCGGATCCCCATATCCTTGAGATTCGTATCAGAAACGTGTATATCCACACAAAGTGAAGCGTTGAAATAACATATAGCCAGTACCCCCGTGGCATACACCACCTCCTTTGAACCCTAAACTACCCTACTCCCCCCACCCACACACACTCCCCCAATTGCACCTGGCCTCTACCTCACGAACCACATCCCACAATTGCAACCGCTTGCATTGACTGACTCCACCCTTCCGAAACATCTAAACCTTGCCACATCTCACAACCTTATCTCACTACTGAGTGAGTGGTGGTGAAACTCATTAGTATGGCACGGTGGTTGAGGTTGTGAAACATCACATTTTTAAGAAAAGCCTTGTTAATGTTTCATGCTATAAAGGAAGAGTTCAAAATTATCCTTCGAAATTCTGCTTAATCTGCCATGCATTGTTTGCCTGGTCTAATCAGTCATCATTGGGCATTGCAGGTTGTTCGACAGCTGAACGCAGAGCAGAAGAAAACCCTACTCTTCTTTTGGACATCAGTAAAGTATCTTCCAGTTGAGGGGTTTCGTGGTTTGTCTTCCAAGCTGTTTATCTACAAATCGATGGAGCCCCAAGACCGATTGCCCTCATCTCACACATGCTTTTATCAGCTTTGTATCCCACAATACTCCACAAAAGCCATCATGAAAGATCGCCTTCGAGTCATCACCCAGGAGCATGTTGGATGTAGCTTCGGAACATGGTGATACTAATGGTCTCGTTTAGATGCTGTACAGATTTGGTAGGGTACTCAGTTTAGGTTGGAAATGAATGCCATAAATATTTGGATGAGAGCTTGGTAGGGTACTCATTTTGAATTATTTATACATATTACTTGGAAACTGTATATATTTTAGAGTTGAGATCAAGATGAGAAATTCGTCTTCTGTAAACTCCTCTGTGCTTCACTTGTCGCAACCTTTTTGAAACTGGCTGCATCAATTCACCCACCTTGTCCTCTAAAGTCCGAACTAATGATTGTACATGCGTGTTTGTCCTGCTCAAAATAATAAAATTCTTTGTTGTTCTTTTCTATTGCAGGTTTGTGCTTTGCGTTGGTCCATTTTAGTACATTCAAATGTATTGGAGTAACTAGCTTCTGAGAGCTCTTAGGAATCAAGTTCCCACCCCCTAACTGCCAATGCTAGAACCACTGACGTTGCGGATCCTACTATTGTAATTTCAAAAGAAAAATCAACACAATAATACCAAAAATCGTAGAAACCTATATTATTATTCATAAACTTGATCCGACATCTCCGATGCATATGACACTCAAGATCCTGATCTTTTACAGCCAACAAATATCATCTTTCCAAAAACCCAATCCAAGCTTTTACCTTAATCATATAGTACTAATAGTAATAGTAATGATAGAAGAGTAACAATAAGTGAAAGCACAAATCTCTTAATGCAAACCCAAGAAATAATAATTCAAATAAATAGTAAAGACCCTGTGTTGAAGCGCACTCTTTCTGAATTCTGAACAGATGAATATTACTCGGTCTTTTCCACAGGAACCTCTTCTGCTGCAGCTGTAACCTCCTCTGCAGCAGCTGTAACCTCCTCTGTAGCAGTTGGCTCCTCTTCTGTAGCCTTAGCCTCTTCAACTGGGGCTTCGACGACTTCAGTGGTGGTCGGGGCCACTTCTGTAGGCTGTTCAACAGCTGATTCCTCGGTGGCTGGCTTCTCTTCGGCTTCTAGGGCAGCCCCCACAGTTGGCTCCTCAACTGCCGTCTCAGCTTCTGTTACTGTTTCTACCTTGGCTTTGGCTTCGGTTACTGGCTCAGCTTCAACAGCTGGCTCAGCGACATCAGTTGCAGCCTCCTCCACAGCTGGAGACTCTGTGGCAGCTGGTGCTGATGCTTCAGGTTCAACAGCAGGGGTGGCTGGCTCCTCGACCTTGATCACCTCAGGAGTCTCTGTCACTGGTAATGTCGTTGCAACCTGCAGGTCATATCAAATAGTCAGTAAACTTAATATGAGAATAGATCATTTAAGTATCACTTCTACCATGGCTTCCAAGTTCCAAGTGATCGTATTAAGTAGTTCACTTGAGCTCTATCGATCATGCTGACGAAGGCAGATCGTAAATAACTCAACATATATAAGTTTTTATTAAATTTAGGGTCCTAGGCTCCTAGCATATGATCAAGTCATAAATTAGAGATACTGTCAATGACCAACTCATTTAGCAGGAAACGAATTTACACCGATGCTAAAGTAATAAGAACATCCAATTGACGAATTCGAAAGCTTAAGAGATGTACCTCAGTGGCCATTGTGAAAGAAATAATAAAGATGGAAAGTAATAAAGAGAGAGAAATAGCAAGAAGCTTAAAGAGAGAAGAGAGTGGTTTATGAATGAGTTGATGAAATGTCGAAAGATGAGAGGCACTATTTATACTAAGTATTAACATCACTGTGACTTTTGCAAAAGAATCTTTGTAAATCAGACACATGCTAATGGCCAATTAGTTTGTCTACTTGTCACTGTATTTTTCCCCTTCCTGTCTATTTCAAAGTGTTTTAACTGCTAATCTTTTTTACCTATTTATATACAGCGGTGAAGCGTGGGGGTTAGTAGGGTTTGTTGTCCCTCTTGACTCTGAAAATATACTATTGGTAAGATAACGAGATGAGGTTCGTCACAATGGCCTTCATAACTTTTCGCATGTATATGGTAATTACTGATGAATCCATCGGTGATACATTACAAGAGATTTATCATGTATCGACGACAGTTAAATGGTGACTGTATTGCAGTAAAAACATATCATCTGTAAAGAATGTTTTGCATAAACTAATTAATCATCCTTTAGTTATTCTCTTTATAGTGGGGTAGACATTGTTGGGTGTAGTTTAGGCAGAGATAATGGATGGTTATCATACATGCATGTTCTTGTACACCACCTTTGTTATTGTTTAGTCTTTTTAACCTTGTACTATCAATTCAAAAGGTGTATGGATTTAAGCCATTACAGGTATAACAGGTTGGGATGCACACTCCTGCATTCCTGCACCATCTTAATTTGTGATGACTTGATTTTTAATTTGTGATTGATCGCGGCTTTCCTCCACGAACTACGATTAGGGAATCTTACTGAACTTATAAATACTACTAATGCGTAAGCAGTGGTGGAGCGTGGAGGAGGGCTCTATCCCCCACGGGGAGTTGAAAACTTTGAAATTTTTAGTTAAAACTTTTGAATTTTTTTCAAATTTACCTTGTAGCATTACTTGTTTGTGAGAAACCTTTAGTTGTAAAGTGAGAAAACAATCTTATAGTGAATATTCTTAATGAGCAAAAAGGTAGGGTCTTGAATCTTGATAAAGCAATATCTTTAGTTAGAAATGAAGAATACGTTTAGAAAATAGAAGCTTTAATACAAAGATGAGTAATAGTAATAGTAATAATAATAATGGAGGGTATGGGGTCATGCAGAGTCATATGGCCTCCAGCTCAGCCAACATCTGATCTGATTTTATGAGATTGATCCATCCTATTCAACTTGTGACCTTTTGTCGTCTCTAAATCTGTTGATTAATTACCAACCATCATTATTATCTTTGAACTAAATCAATGGCCATCAAACATGCTTGCCATTTCCACTTTCCTACCTTGGGAATCCTGGCTACTATTCGCTACTAGTCTCCTTTCACAGTAAGTCTTGCTTGCGACTTATAAATACTACACTGCCCTTAACGAATAGTAGCATTTAAGGATTCCCAAGGTAGGCACACAAGGAGACTAGTACCGAATAGTAGCTCGCAAGCAAGACTTACTGAGATACGATGATGCCTAATAATTTACGGACGTATGACATGGTTTGCGTAGTAAAGGATGAACGAGAGATTGTCCAACTCGTTTGCACGTGGTTAACATAAAAAAAAAACGATCCTAAAAGTAAAAATGAGAACTATCTAGAGAAAGAGCAAATACGACTATTAAGTTGATCACAAGTTGTTATTTAAACGGCAATATCCATCTTACATCTTAAACTTAAATCGGGTTAGGTATGATGTGAGATAATAGAAGGATGTCTATAGACTAATACTCCCTCCGTCCCGGTCATTTGTTGTACCTTTCCTTTTTTAGGTGTCTCATTCATTTGTTGTCATTTCTATATTAGGCATGCCTCTAATGAGTTATTTGATCATGCAATTTCATTGTTGTTCACTTGTCATTTAATAACACTACCCTCGAATGGTCACCTCACTTTTACTTAATATTTGTGCCAAAAGCAAAGGACAACAAATGACCGGAACAGAGGGAGTAATATGTTATTTGCACTTAGACCGTTGTACATGTCAATTGTGTAACAGACTCAAATTGTCACATTCACCGATTTTAAAAAATAAATCCACGAACTATAGAGTTAGACGGTATCGGGCACGGATTAATCAAGAAATACATGTTACATTAATCAAGAAATTACGCATTAAAGAATTAACAGAATTAAATTAACGAAAATCATTACTAAATCAATTAAAATGCAATCAAACTAAAATTGAACTACCTTCACTCTCAGAAGCTCGCTGCACGGTGGATGAATAACTAACAGCGCCTCCACCGCCGCCACTCCCACGACCCGATCCATCACCTTGATCCGGACTCACATTCCGCCAAACCGAACCGCCTTGACCTGGTCCCGGTCCATAACCCCTCACGTTCTGCTGCTGCTGCTGTTGCGGCCGATAATTAACCGGCTGTTGTTGACCGAATTGAACCGATTGCTGTTGTGGAGGCGGCCGGAAATTGACCGGCTGTTGACCGAACTGCAGCGGTTGTTGCTGCTGCGGAGCCGGCCGGTGAGTAACCGGCTGTTGACCAAATTGCGCTGGTTGCTGCTGCGGTGGTGGACGATAATTGACCGGCTGTTGACCGGACTGCGGTTGTTGTTGCTGCGGTGGAGGACGGTAATTTACCGATGGTTGCCGGTAATTTCCCGGTTGTTGTTGTTGTTGCGGCGGTTGCGAATATTGACCGCCTCTTCCCCTTCCACCTCCACTACCGCCGCCGTTCGAACCACGACCACGTCCTCTCTCTCCACCGCCGCCTCCGCCGCGAGCGCCGCCACGTCCTCTTCCTCCGTCTCTGTTCTGCATGATCGCGAAACCCTAGAAGATGTTTTGTTAACTTTTTTGAAATAAAATATTGTTAAAGTAAGTGAGGAATGTCTGAGTGAGTGGATGTGGTATTTATAGTACAAGGAAGTTGTGAGAGGAAAGGTCACTTAACATAACTGCTCTTGTGGAAATTACTAAAATGTCCTTTTTGAAATGTTGGTTATTTCATGTTAGGGAAAGGACAGGAACGAACCAAACGTCTACCATCTTACGTGTCCGACCATCCTGTGTACTTATAATATGCGATGAGTATTTTAATGGAATAAAAAGAAGTGTGGAGGGAGTATTTAATTAATCGTGTCCGCGTTTTATTAATAGTTTTAAAAGATTGGACTATATTTGAAATTCGAGCACACTTCAAATTAACATAATACTAAAAAAATTGCGGAGAATTTATGATAATATCACCCTTATAAGTACGGAGTAAGTTTTTTGTGTGTGTACATATTGGAGTATGGTTATTAATAATATTAGATCTTAATTAATTAACTAATGTATAATTTAATTTTTATTTAAAATACTTTAGAATATTTGCTAAAATTAAAAAGCATTTCGATTATCTATGCTATGCTTTGAATAGGATAGGATGTTAGGTTACATACTTAAGTGTTTGTGTCGGTGTTTGGGCAGACGTTCCCGCGCTAACTAGCGGAAAGGTTTGGGTTTGCGTACGTTTTTAGGTAGGGGTAGAATGGTAGTTTAACGTAGTGATGATTTAGTAATATTCCCGGTTTTCTTATGGGTTAAGAGATGGAGAAGAGGGTTGACGGACGTGGACTTGATCAATTAGGAATGAGAAGAGTATGTGAGACGAAAGAGCGTAAGAAAGTGGGTGAGTGGGCCCGGGACTGATGGAGAAAAGTGGGTTGAACTTGGTTCCCAAGTTTTTTGAACAATTCTAGAACCTTCTTAACTTATACTAGTATGTTGATAAGTTTGGATTCAATAAGCAATTACGCAATTAAGCTTTATTACAATAATAAAAATTTGGGATATTCTATGGAGTAAGTCTATACCATGACTTTATTTTTTGAGCGGAAAAGATCATTTCATTAATAAAAAGTCATACGACATCTACAACAAAAGTCAAAATTGACCGGATA